>VZRF01011855.1:63195-99931 GCA_013396875.1 Vireo altiloquus
GAGGAAACAGTTATGCTTCGTATAAATGAAATATTTAATTTAATTTCATATGTAATTTAAAATAATATTAATATTATTATTAGGGGGAAATACCCTTCATGACAATACAGGCTGGGACTGTTGGGGGTAAGTAGCAGTTCTGGGACAAGGCCTGGACAGCAGAATAAGGGTCAGCAGTGCCTGGGGCAGTGTGAGACAGACACGATCCTGAGAGCCAGGGTAATGCAGGAACTGTCTCGTCTGCTCAGAGCCTTCCAGAACCCACCTGGGTACTGCCCCCCTTTTGAGTCCCTGATACAGGGATGATACTGGTGGCAAATTATGGGAAGCCACAGAGACACAGGAGAGGCTATGGGACCAGGGCTGCTTCAGCTGGGAGGAGGGATGGCTTCCATGTCAGCATACCAGGGGATGGGGAAGATGCAGCTAGGCTCCTCACAGTACTGAGTGGTGGGAGAGAGAGTGAGAGGCAACTCACTCTCTGGGTGGGACATCCTGAAACACAGGAAATTGAAACTGACTGTAAGGAAGAAACATTTTCCCCACAGGGACAGTCCAGCACTGGAGTTGCAGCCCAGACAAGCTGTTGCCATCACCAGTCGTGGGGTTTATTAAACCCCAGCTAGAAAAGGCCCTGAGAAACCTGGTCTTTGCTCAAAGCTGGCTGTGCTTTGGGTAGGGTTGTACTGGAGACCTCCTGCGGTCCCTTCCTGAGTCATCCTGTTATCCTCTATGTGACAGAAAAACATGTGTGTATAGTCTTGGTTCCATGTGGCACACAGCTTTGTTTTGTGACAGCAACTGTAGTATACAGATGTATCAAGAGTGTGAGCTTTTATTCAAGTCAAGATTAAACTGGAAATATGATGCATAATTCTCTTATAAAATAAACTCTTAAAGAAATCTTTGGAATAATAATAATAGCATTAATAATAATAATCACTTCATTTCTGCCTTCTTACTCAGGAAATCAAATAATTTTTCATCTGGACTTGGGTAAGAAATAATGAACCAAATTGGAATCTGAATACTCTCACCTTTTCTTACTGCATATCTTTTGCTGAGAGGAACTTGGTGTGCGTATTGTGGTCTTGCTCTGAAATGATAGGTTGCCCTTTGATGGTGTTTTAAAGTAGTAGAGAAAAATTCTTAAACTTTCAACTTCATGTTGTTTAAGAAATATGTGGATATAATAACTGTTTTCTTCTTCAGACAGGAAAGTAGTTTAACCTTCAGCAAAGTGTTAGTTGCAGTAGTAATCAACCTCTGATTTCTCTATTGTGGAGACAGATTCATCCATCAAGTCCTGTGTGCAAAGCTAAGAGTGCTTACAGAGCACTTTCCCATATACGTTTGATTACCAGAGCACAGCTGCTGTTCTGGGTAATTAATATGAGACTGTAATATCCTTCAGGTGGGTGCTGTGTCTATACGTCCAAGGTCAGATAACCTCTCTTGCTTATATTCTCTTCTGTATATGGCATTTTATGTAGGTTATTGATTTTGTTTGCCTGTAGGAAATAAAGTGCTTTTTGCAAATCTGGTGGAAAAGATCAGGCAGACCTTGTATTTGCTTGAGGAAAATGCTACTAAGAATAAAAAGTGTGGGATTTAGTAGTGTCTTCCAGCTACCATGTATGAAAAGGGATTTAGTAACTTCTAACTACCAATCTTAATGGGTGTTCTTTAATTCATTATCCTAAAGACTGATTGTTAAACAGTAAAATAAATGTTCTTGACTCAGAAACTTACTTGCTGTTGAAGGTTACTGGGTCTGAGGTGACCTAAGTACATTCATTCAGATCAGACTTCTAAGTTAACTTATTTTCAAACAAGTAAAATTTTTTTTAGATTTCAAAATAAATAATAATTTTTACTTTCAAAATTAATAAGTTGAATTTAATTTATAGGAGAAAACGCAAACAGAAGAGCATTTTTCAGTAAAAATAATTTCCTAAAGCTTAACATTTCCTCCTCATCCCTTCAAAAGACACAGCCTTGAAAGTTTTGGGATATCAGTAGTTGAAGTCAAACAAAGAGAATTCTTTGATGGAGAAATATTTTACAAGTGAACTTTGAACACTTAGCTTTGTCAAAGGAAAATGCTGGATCTCTCAGGTGTTTTTTAGCCATATTTTGTATGGTTTGTAATCTCTGTAATTTGTTTCTCACTGCTAAGACATGTCAGTGATGCTGTCTGTCCCTAAGATTTGTTATGTTACAAGCGTGTATTAAGACTTCTAAAACAGGATAACATATTTTCAGTAATTAGCAGAACTTTTACTGTTGTAAACATTTGATATCTTACTTGACTTGAGTAATCTTCATGTAGCTAATTTTTTGCTTTCTTTTCTAAAAACCTAATTAAGTTTTGATTGCATCTGATACAGGTTGCATCTGATGAAATTTCAGAAAGTTGACCATTTTCCTGTGTTTATGGGTAACTTCATTTCTTTTGAGTAGCACTACCCTTTTCCTGGGGGTGACTGATGACACTTAGCGATGAGTCAGGGGCTGCTTTGAACGCAGCAAATTTAAGGTAGATTTTTTTAACCAGCCCTCTATTTTAGCCTAATTCTGTCTGTATGAAAAAGAGTGGAAATTTTATAATCAACTTTAGTGAAAGCAGGCAGTATTAAAGAACCTTCCCAGCCTGAGACTCTGGCAGTCACCCTCCCACTGCCAGAAAGTGTCACTGCTGAGACGGAAGCCCCTTCACGGCGGCCACTCCAGTGACCTGACAGGTTCCCAGCTGACCCCTACACGTTCTCACAGGGTCAGCCCAGGTTTCCTGGCCAGTTTGACCCCAGATTTCCCACAGCAGAGACTTGGATGTCTCTTTCCATAAAGCCATTTATTCACAATGTGGTAACACAGAAACAACTCGAGTTTTGAGCCTCTGAAAAGGAAGCCTGAACAAAGGAACCCAATGGCTTTTATCCCCTCAAGGTCCAAGTGCTCCAAAGTCTTGCTTTCCCTCCCGAGTCTGTGGCTCCAGCCGTGTCTCAGTGTCCGTCCGGTCCATCCACCTGGCTGGTGCCAGCATCTTTGCGTTCTATGTTATGCAAAGAGTTGGCACTTCCCAGCCTCCTGCCTGAGGCTCCTGCCCCTCAGAGCTCAATCTGCAGCTCACGCTGTGGGCTGCAAACCGAGCTGCCTGCACAGAATGTATTCCTCTGCTGTAATCCTCCTTGGGAAGGACTTTTCAAGGAGCTGTTGCACCTTGGCATTTTCACACTTTTTGTGGCCTAAAAGTGGAAAGCTGTCCAGTCTTGTTCTTGCTTACTTAGCACATCATATGCTGTGTGGGGGGAGAGTGTTTGGTGTGTTAGTCCTGGTGCACACCAGCATATACGCCTGTACTCTACCCATTCTTTCCTAATGGCTTGGAAGTCTTAGCTGGAAAAGACCTTATCTTGTCACTGAAGCCTTACTAACACACCTGCCTTAGCTGGAAAAAACAAACTGAGATTTTTTGTAGTTATTTCAAAAAGGGATTAGTTTGTATACAACATCCTTATAGGTCCAGCTAATATGATTTCTTAGCTGTTACTTTACAACTGTAATTTTTTTTAAGGACTCCTGTGTTTAAAAGGCTAAGCCATTAGGTGTAACAAAAACAAGGAGTGTTCACTGAGCTGGAAGGTGCACCCTCTGGATTTCCTGTGGAAATATAGAACAAGTGACTCACACCTTGGCTTGCCTCCCTGTCAACTTTTCTAATAGAGAGAAACTGAAATTGCTGTTGCTTTCTCATCACAGGAAGTTATTCCCAGTGCTCTTCTGCACAGAGCTCATTTAGTCATCAAAGTGCCATCTGAGCCTTCTTGCCTCAGTTTACTAGATTTGATCCAAGTTCTATTTCACAGTCACATTAATTTTTTTTAGTTGGTAATTGACACATGCTTTTATAGATCCTTCAGGTTAGTAGTTTTCTAATAGGTACCTTTTCTTTTAGTACTTACTAATAAGTCACAAGCTAGAGCTATACTTTATTTATGGATATTTGGCTTGATTTAGGTAACTAAAAGGACATTACATGTCCCCTTCATGACACTGCATCTTAAAACCATAGGGCAAGGTTCCAAATAGCTGAAGCTGTTCTATAAAAATTAAACCTTATGAGCTAGATAGGCCTGTTTCTGTTCCCTGCATTTTTTTTTTTTATTACTGGCATACCTCTCTAGTAATTATGTAATCTTTTGAGATTTTTTACTCAAAGTCAGCAAGAGTGAGATGTGCTACTTGTCTCAATGTGGTCAGGGTTATGAATATTAGTAATGTCTTCTCCATGTTTTAGGAAAGAAGCCATCTTAACTGATTATAGATAGATTCCAGAAAGATAACTGTATGTAGTTGTCATGTGCTTCTCTAGGGAGCAGAAACAGGTGCTTCAGATGTACTGCACCCTGAGAGTGCACTTTAATTTCTACTAATTTTTTAAAAGTGCATGGGGTGACTAGCTCACCTGAAGATGTCATACTGAAGAAGTGTTGAATGCGTGGCTGTCATGTATCTGAGCAACTGCAGACTGCTGTGACAGGGCTAAATCTGCTGGTTTACATTACAGCATCCTTCCTTCGCTCCAAGTTAGTGAGCTGTAGGAGAGTGGTGAGCAAAGATGAAATATTTCTATTACCTCTGACATGGTTCAGCTCCTGGCAAAAATTAGCTTTTCTAATAGGCCAGAATCACTGCAATTCCACTGCAGTCCATACAAGCGCCTCCAAGGAGTTGTTTGGAAATGGTTCTTCCACAAAGAATTTGTCCATGGAAATGAGAGGTGCAGTCTCCAAGGGTGTTGTTGTTGGTTGCTGCTGTGGAGATCATTTGCATGGGAGATCATACTGTTGTGCTATCTATAACCTGACTGCAGAGCTGAGTCAAATGTTTGTCTTCTGGGAAGGAAGGGTGCATTTTGTTGCTTCTGTTTATTGACTCCACCTTTTTTTTATTGGGAGTAATGTCAGAGGTTTTTTTTTTTTATTTCTTTGCAGCTGTGATAGACAAAATGTCAACAGAATAAGTGACCTACTCTCCAAAACTTGCCATGAACCATTTGGTTGGACCACCTGGGGGGGAGATCAGTGAAGAGCCAGCGAACGGAGCAGTGAATGAGTCAGTGGAGGCTGACCTGGAGCACTCAGAGGTGGAGGAGGAACAGAGGTATGCGGCTCGCTACCCAAGGCATACCAACAGCAGCCACGTGGGTCTGTCTGGGCAGGAGGAGGAAGGCATGTTAGCTCGGTCAGCGAGCACTGAGAGTGGTTTCCACAATCACACAGATACTGCAGAAGGGGATGTTATAGCCACAGTGGAGGATAGTTACGATATCGAGAGAGTGCAGGAAAACGAGGATGAGAGCGCATATGCAGTGCAGTACAGGCCTGAGTCTGAAGAGTACACGGAGAATGCCGAGGCTGAGCATGGTGAGGCCATTCACAACCGAACATTGCCCAATCACTTACATTTCCATTCCATCGAGCATGAGGAAGCCATGAATGCAGCCTACTCAGGTTACGTCTACACGCATCGCCTCTTCCACCGAGGAGAGGATGAGCAGTATGCTGAGGCTTACGCTGACTATGGACTGCAGGAGCATGTGTATGAGGAAATAGGAGACACACCTGATCTCGGTGTCAGGGAGGGCATCCAGCAGTATGAGCGGGAGAGGGAGGAAGCCGACAATTACCGCAAGGAGGCACTCGGTGCCCGCCTTCACCATTATGATGAACGGTCTGATGGAGAGTCTGACAGCCCTGAAAAGGAAGCAGAGTTTGCACCTTACCCAAGAATGGATAGTTACGAACAAGAGGAGGACATTGATCAGATTGTGGCAGAGGTGAAGCAGAGCATGAGCTCCCAGAGCTTAGACAAGGCAGCTGAAGACATGCCAGAGTCAGAGCAGAGTTTGGAGCATGGTCAGGCTCTTGTCAGTGGTGGGCATGAAAGTAATGGCCAGCTCACATCTGGTTCTCGAGTTATATCCAGCTCGGGAGAATCAGTACAGAGGTACAGCAAGGAAAAAAGAGATGCAATTTCACTGGCCATCAAGGATATTAAAGAGGCTATTGAGGAAGTGAAGACAAGGACCATCCGTTCTCCCTACACCCCTGATGAACCTAAGGAGCCGATCTGGGTGATGCGGCAGGACATCAGTCCATCCAGGGATTCTGACGACCAGAGGCCACTAGATGGAGATGTGAGTACACAAAGCTTTCACCTCCCAGATTATTTGTGCCTCATTCCTTTGTGACATGTTTGGCAGTGAAGGAGGGTGCATTTTATTCCTGTTCTGTGTCTCATGCTTGAAAAAGCGCTCTGTTTTAAATTTGTACTCCAGAGAGCATAAGAGAAGTAAACATGCATTATCAGCATATAGCCCAAATTTTTCTTTATTAAACACTGCTGACCCCAGGTATTTGTCAGCATTTGTCAGATGAAGCTCTTTACTTGTCTTTTCTGAAACAAATGCTTTTATATTTTTTACTGCCATAATATATTTTAGGATAGTGTCCAAACACTTCTCTACTGTTTATCTTTGTGTGCTTTTGTTAACTCTTAAGTTTCTGTGTTTCATTTTCTGTCACATAACAATCCCAACAGTTCTGTCAGAAGTCTGTTCGTACTATTTATGATGGTATCACAGATCAGATTCATATTCTAGAAAAACTGCATGTCAACTTACAGAAATATGTTATGAACCTCAGTGTATTTTATTATCACTGTAAAGTGTATTTACAGCAACTTGAGTATTGAAGGCGTTTGTTCAGATTTACAGCATCAGCATTTCTGAAATTCTGTACTTTTGACATGAGGTTTAACTTGGATCAGGATTGTCTACTAGGTTGTGCAGCTGTCTGTAAGATAATATTTACTTCAAGCCTTATGAGTTTTCTGCATTATTTTATAAAATAAACTCATAAACTATTGTTAAGTGGGTTAAATTTATGCCCGATATGAAAAGAGCTAAGTTTACTGACCAAAAATAATCTACTACTTGTTCCTATGTTATTACTTCAAGGGCAAGTCCCTGTAAACATTTGCTCCGTCCTCTTTATTGCTGTGGAATGTTTTTTGTGGCCTTTGTTTGGGCATTTTTTTGGAAGAATAGTGGAAGTAGAACTTCTTATGTGTTATTTTGGTATTTTAAACTGAATTANTTCAAGACACCTCAGCTACTGCAAAGGGAATTCAGATGGTGAAAAATGATGACATGCCATGTAGATCTATGACAGGCTTCTGTTTTGCTTATCTGCCTTCAAAATGAGGAAGGCTAGTGTTCTACAAATGGGAAGAGATTTTTGGAGCATGGTGTTTGAGATGCTGAAAAAACATGCAAGCTGATTGAGACATATAGCTTCCAGATCTTATTTTTCCTGCAAAACTGTTGAAAACACAGTGATGAGTTTGTTTGAATTTTTTTCTTGTTTCTTAATAGAAAACCTAATTGAACCTTAAAAAAAGCCCAAACAACTATATTGCAAAAGTTACTTCTAGAAATATTTGAAAAATTGTGGCTGTTAAGAGTTGGTTTGCAGTCATATGAGGGCTGAAGAAATCTTCCCAGAATATTTTATGTGGGAAACAATTATTTTTAACTCAACTATGAAAATTTACAAAGTTGAAATTATTTCTGTCCCCATTTTGAAATAGATGACATCCTTTTCCTTCCCATTTTGTTTACCATATTGTCTGTTCATGCTATTATTGCTTGGAGGATCAAAGAACTTCCTGTTGCTTCCTGACTGGTTATAACACTGAGTACTGTGATGGTCTTGGTGACATTAGGTTGAGGATCCTGAGAGCACCAAGTTCTTCCTGAAGGTGGTTCACTTGCTCTCCAAAATCCAGGTGCATCTCGCAGAATTGAACTTTGCTGACATGTACTGATATGATTCAGCCTGGTATGCTCATACAGTGAACAAAATAAGTGTTTTTATTGGTCTCTGCATACATTAGATATTGGGGTACATTGAGGTTCCCATTTTGCACCACAATTTAATTTCTCATTCACTGTTTTTCTTACCATGTCAGATAAGAACCTGCCTGAAATTTTCAGAGCTTGCTGAAATAAAAACAGTGACTTATAATGACAGTATAGCTCAGTGAAGAGATAAATGGTGGTTGTAGACGTATGCACAGTCTGTGTTCTTGGAAGGAAGAAGTAAATTACACAAACAATTTAGGAGATCTACAGCAGATTGAGGGGACGACTTACCGTAGAAGAGACTTGGGACTGAGTAAGAATTCTGTTTTTCCTTGAATTAGAGGTATGTATTTGCTTTCCTGGATTCTTTAATTTAGATGGCAACTCAAAAACTGTCTCTTTAATGAAGCATTCCTAGAATTGCTTAGCTGTAAATTGGTCAAAAATAGCTTGTGTTGACTAAGTGACCAGAAATGGTCAATGTAATAAAAATATAATTGAAGCGCATTCATCTAATTGTAAATTGTTCTTCTTCTCCCTTGAGAAGGAAGCAGGATCCCAGATGGAGGCTTTTAAGTCAAACTGTTGTATGCCAGAGATGTTTTTTAGTCTGATTTATAGCATTGACCTGGAAATAAGAGGTTTTCTACCTTCAGGCAGACACCATTTTCTTGCCCCAGAAGTATCAAGTTGCTGCAGATAAATAATGCAAATTGGGTGCTTTTTTTTTGCCTTCAGTTATTTTGCAGGTCTGTTTTGAAAATTATCCTCAAGTTGCTTTTTAGCAAAAAACTTTTCTGTTAGAGACAGACCTTACCTGAAAATATTTGTAATAACATTGTGTTCTTAATCATTTGGTATTGAAACTCATAAGACTTCTTAAGGTACAAACAACAGTCACTTTTTATGTAGCTAGAAGCTGTCCACTGCAAACCAGTGAAGCCAGAAGAATGATTTGTGGTTGAGACTCATTAAATACAACAGCTTCTTTTGCCTTTTTTCACTAGAAGGTGACAGTTACTTCCCCAGTGCTGAGCATTTGGGTAATACATTTACAGCAGAATGCTTGGCAGGATGCCATTTGGAAGTGTCCAGAGACTATTTTAAGAAGCTAACAATTCAGAAGTATTCAGCTAACATACAGCTGAGTATAGTTTGGGACTGTTAGAAGAGACATGCAATGACTGTGATGGTAAAAAACATACAGATCGCTGTATCTGTGTGCACTTAAGATGTCCTGATTCCAGTTTTATTCACAGGCTAATCTTCCAGGGTGATCAGTCCTTCCTGGGTATTTTTCTTCAAAAGAGATGTTTGGTAAGGTGTATGAGAAAAGTAAATTGCTCACTGCCCATGGACAATTCTGCTGTAATAAACTCTGGTAGCCCCGTGATGCAAGAGGCAGGTGACAGACTTCTGTGAATAAATAAATAGTTTAAAGAGGTATCTGTTTAATATTTAACAATGGAGACTGTTAGCTGCCCTGTGCCTTGTGCAGCCTGGTTTAGTGATGCATGCTTTCACTTGAATCAGAGGTGGTCTGGACAGTGAGTTTGTGGGGAAAGGGTTGTACTTCTGTATTTGAAAAAAGCTGAAAAATCCTCAGTATGTTTTGAATAAAAGACATAAGAGTCTCTTTCAACATTTGCCACACATACAAGATCTGTACAATTGACATACATTTCCGAAGTCTGTTTATCAGAAAATGTTTTAAACCAAAGCACACCATTAGTTGGATATTGCCTCGTGAGGTTCTCTTTTTTGAATACAACAGCAGTTAAAGCTGCACCACAGCAAGAAGTGTGGCATCAGGAAACTGACCCCTGATGGAAAAGGCTGTGGAACTGCAGTTCGATTGTGTGGAATGGAGAGACTTTGTTCACCCATAAAATCATGGAATTGTAGAATGGCTTAGGTTGGAAAGGACCTTAAAAACCGTCTAGTTCCAACCCCCCTGCCATGGGCAGAGACACCTCCCACTACACCAGGTTGCTCAGAGCCCCATCCAGCCTGGCCTTGAACACTGCCAGGGTAGAGGCAGCCACATCCTCTGTGGGCAACCTGTCCCAGTGCCTCACCACCTTCACAGTAAATAATTTCTTCCTAATATCTAGCCTCTACCTGCCCTCTTTGAGTTTGAAGCCATTCCCCTTTGTCCTGTCACTATATGCTCTTGCATATAGTCTCTCTCCAGCTTTCATTTAGACACACTTCAGGTACTGGAAGGCTGCAGTTAGGTCGCCCGAGGCCTTCTCTTTTCCAGGCTGAAAAAACCCCAATTCTCTTAGCCTTTCCATCGCACTGAATAAAGTTTGTAGCTGGAGCTATGAAAAAGTTTAAGCACTGACCTTGTGGTACACCTGTGCCCAAGACGAGTAGAGCAGGAGACCTTATAGGAAAATAAGTTCTAGATGCCCGCAGTTACCTCACTGGAAGGGTAGGCCCGTATCCCATTTAGATAGCTCTTGTTTACCATTCTTACCTGTCGCATTCTCCACTGGAAACCTGCTGTGAGTGTGCCTAGCCAAGCACAGAAACTGTGGTGTTTAAAGGTCTGAATAGAAGACCATGCAGCACGTGGGTCTGGATTTGAGGATGAATGTTCATCCACATGTTCAAGTGGAGAGGATAATCGTTTTGTGTAGTACATAATTCAAAATGTAATTAGATATTCTGTTGCTTAAACTATATGGAAAAAAATTATCTTTGTTGCAGAGCTTTGAGAAGTGGCTTGCTTAGTTGTGGAAGTACAAAAACCTACTGAGAAAAGCATTGAAAGGCTCAAAAAGTCAAGTAGAATTTTTTGGGCTACAAATTAAAACAGCATAGAAGCAGGGTGCCTACTTCAATTCTGCCATAATCAGGAGAAAAAATGGTTTGGAGGTAGAAATTCTTTATTTAAGAGCTAATTACCATGACTTTTTTCTTAGTCTGTTGAGTTATCCATGAGGTTATAGATCTGATAGCCAAGTTTTATTGACCTGCAGGACATGGTTTATTCCTGCATGCCAAGGCTTCTGTTTTGCAAAGCCCTGTCACGGGTGTTTATCATCTCTGCTTCTCTGTGGACATTTGAGGTGGTGTGATGTTAGCATAAACCCTAATATAAAGTAAACCCACATATGTGGGTGGTTTAGATTTGTGGAGTAGAAATTCAGACCTGAAGATAAGTCTTCCAGGTGGAACAGAGCTGAGCTGCATTGTTTTGCTCCTCTGTTGGTTTTGGTTATGTATATTTTATTACAACCCTTGCATTCTCAGTTGCAGGATTTTCTCAATTCTGATACCTCAGTGTTTTCATGGAGATAAATTTGCTTCACTTTTTCCACAGCAGGAGTAATGTATTATTAAAACGCAATAGAGAAGTCTTATAAATAATTAAGCAGGCTTCAGTAATAAATGAACTAAGGGCGAAAAAGAGAGAAAGGAATCAATTAAATAAAGATGAGTTTTTATTGATAGTATATTGATGAGTTTTTTTCTGAGGAAATCTTTTAAAACTGTTGGTTGGACACACTGACTACAGGTCAGCTTTCCATCATTTATGAGAGACTGCAGACTTAAATTTACACAGGAAGAAAAAGCCCCAAATGCCTCAAACCAAAAATCATTAAAGAACCAACCAAAACAAAATACATTTTATTCATCAATCACACAAAAGAAAGCTTAAATTTAGAAATTAGTTTGCTTGAAAGCCAACACCCCCCGCTGAGTTACTGGCTTTTAAATTATGGTGAGCACTGGGTACATAACCCCTTGAATATTTTTTATTTGATTACATTTTTAAATTATTGAAAGATGAAAGTAACTTCAAGTGATTTTTCTGTGCTGTTGAAAACTAGTACACCACTTGCTATAGTTAAAATCTTTTGAACATGCAGGAGGAGGAATCCACAGTGATTTTTTCAGACTAACACGTAAAACTGCATTTGTACTGGAATTTGAAGTGAAAGTGTAGCTAAGGAAGTCCATACTCAGAGAAGCAGCCAGCACTGAGTCAGAGCTCTCAAATGGGATTGTTTGTCATTGTCCAGATGGTGGCAAGTGGCAGGAGACCCTGTCTTTGCAGGACATCATTACCTGGATCAAGAGAAATTCCCCAAGCCAAGACTTCCCAAACTGAATTTGTTCTTAGATACAGTTGGTCTGTGATCCTGTGTGGTAACTCCAGCACATGTGATCCATTACTGTTGTTTTTCTTAAGCTAAGTACAAAACACCTCCTATGTTAAATGTGTACAAAAGACTGTTGTACACGGCCTTCCCTGCATAGGCAGGAATAATTTGTGTTGTCTACCAGTGTAGTGCTTTACCTATAAGCTAATTCGTCATGTCTGTAGCAGCAACTGCACAAGTCAGCTCTTGGATCAGTCAGAGTCCTAACCCAACAGCTGCCTGTTGACAGAGCCCCTCACTTCAGGTGCTAGCTACCCAGGGTGATAGTTAAAATGATAAATGATGCTTATCAGTTGTCTTGAGCACAGGAGGAGCCTTTTGGGGGAATCTCTTTAGGCTGCCTGAAGTTCCTGTATGGAGGAGTCGTATAGCAGTTAATCAGATTTGTTGTTCTGAATGAGCAGTTCAGTCAGTAACCTTTTCTCAGGTCACCTTATCCTGTCATGTATGCTCAACCTGAGAGGGGGCAGGTCCTGGACGTCCCAGAAAACTGATGGGTAAGTACTTGGGGTCTGTGCAGAGGCAGTTATACTAGAACTACAGTAAAAAGTTACGTTTCATCCATATGTCAGAATTTTAAATTAAATTGTAGATTGTGCCACAGTATTGCAAGTATATGTAAAGTGCTAAGCTGGTATGATTTTTTTCAAGCCCACCATTTTTAGCACTATACTTAAAACAAATTTTAAACAAAGATAACCAATAATCATTAGCTTTCAGCTTCCTTCTTTATGGATACTTATGCCAGCTAAGACCTATGGTCTCAGTCTGTTTTAGTAAACAGAATTTGAGCTGTACAAATGACAGAGGACACTGCAATCACATAGTTACCCTAAAACCAGGGAGATTTACTGCCATAGTTGTGCTGCTAAGGGCAGTTCTTGTGATAAAATGCATCTGATTATACTTGCATGTTGGACCTGAAGGTTCCATAGTGCTTTGACCTTTTCCTAAGTGTATGGGTTCTTACCAGAAGACTTATCTCTAAAATAAAAAAAGGAAAAAAAAAAAAGCCTTGCTTTAGCCGATTGTCTTCTGAGCTAATGCATTCAGGAGAGTACTGAGGAGACTTTGCCATTCCTCTACCACAATATCTGTAGGTAGACATTAGTGTCAGATAAGTAATGCCCTGTTGTCTAAGTGAATCTTGAATTGCTGAAGCATTTGTTGATTTGTCCACACATATGATACTGTAAAAATACTCTGAATAAACTACCTTTTTTAAAACAGAAAATTACCAATGCTGCTTAACATCTTTGTCAGCAGCATGGACAGTGGGATTGAGTGCACCCTTGGCAAGTTTGCCAACACCACCGAGCTGAGTGGTGTGGTCAACATGCTGGAGGGAAAGGTCGCCATCTAGAGAGACCTGAATAGGCTTGAGAGGGCAACCTGACCTGTGAGAACTTCATGAAATTCAGCAAGGCCAAGTGCAAGGTTCTGCACATGGGCCAGAGCAATCCCGAACACAAACTGACAGAACTCATTGAAAACAGCCTTGCAGAGAAGGATTTGAGGATACTGAGCAGTGAAAAACTTTTTGCTAGAGTATGTAGTGATAGGACAAGGGGAACAGCTTCAAATTGACAGAGAGTAGATTTAGATTAGATACAAGGAAAAAAATCTTTACTTTGGGGGTGGTAGGCACTGGCACAGTTTGCCCAGGTGCTACATCCCTGGAAGTGTTCAAGGCCAGGCTGGATGGGGCTTTGGGCAGCCAGTCTAGTGGAAACTGTCCATGTCCATGGCAGGGGCAGTAAAATTTAGATAATCCTTAAGGTCTCTTCCAACATAAAAGGTTCTATGACTCTGTGATACTATGATTTCATCCTCTCTGTCCTAGCCTTGTGTGTGACTGTGTGACCCACATGCTGTACTCTATTCAAATGATCTGCTGCTAAAAGCACATAAAACAGCATTGCTTTTATAAAGCAAGAGCAAGTGATTGTATTTGAAGGTGTTTCAGTCTCAGTTACATGTCTCTTCATTAACTGTGTAGGAAACAGCTGGATTGACCTGGATAGGTTAGATGCAACATAATCTTCTCCTTTTACAAGTTCTGTTACTAAATCCCTCTGCACAAGAGCTAGGAAGGTTTCTCTGGTGGAGTGGGTTGCGTGTTAGTTAGGGTCAAACAACGCCAAAATTGAGATGGAGAATTTTTGGATGTACCAGGTTGAGTATCGTAAGAAAAATGTAAGTAGATATTCAAGAGAAAAAGGGGTGGCTATCATTTTTTTATTGCTGCACAAAAAAGAAATTCTAATTCCTTTCATAGGCCTCTGTTCCTACTAACAGCATGCTTCATGTGGCTTCACTGTGTTTGTTCTGTCAATAACTTTGTTAGGCTTCTAAAATTTGTTTTGTTAATGACAAATGGCAGTGAAACAGTCATTAAGCCTTTATTTTAGACTTTGTTTAGAGCACCTATGCAAATTATCTATCCAGTATGAACCATCAAAATATTTCTTGTTATTACTGTGACTGCATTCTTTCCTTGCATGTTATATATGGTACCTCTAAAAATGCATTTTGATGTCAAAGAGAACTAAGTGTTAATTCTTCAAAGATTGGACTTTGCTGTATAAATGTTTTCAAGGACAGTTTTCTTGTCATGTCAGGCAACAGACTTTGAAAGATATTTGATATTTGGGTTTGGTAGTTTTGATTCTTGGTTTGGTTTTTGGGGGGGTTGCTTTGTTTGGTTGCTGTTGTTGTTTGGGGGTTTTCTCCTCCAAAATATTTGAGCAGACATTCAAACAGAGCACACACATGTTTTTTGAGTTGTTCTTGGTTTGGATTTGGTTTTGTGGGTTTTTTTGTAGACTACTTCATAGAACTCAATTTTTCAGCTGCAGTAGATGCAGAGCATGAGGGTAGAGCCTGCTGCCAGCTCAGATCATGTATGGACCAGCTCAGACCATGGAAATGTATCCCTTTTCTGGTGTGACTCAGTTGGTCAGAGAAAAGCTATGTCATATTGTTTATGAAAAGATAAGAATAGCATTTGACCATTTTGCTGTCAGTGATGAACTGTTGAGCTGTCAGAGCAAGGGCTACTCTCTTCCTGTGTCAAAGGAGACTGTAGAATGACAGGGCTATTGAGCTAAATACCCAGCTGTAGCTAAATTCTAAACTTCCCTTTTGAAGATTCATGTTTTGGCTTGTGCAGACATGTTTTGTAGGTATGTCCTTAAAATCTCTCTCTAAAAATACCTGCTGGGTTAAAGCTTTGTACTTTTTCATTTTGGTCACCTTCGTTAATTCCACATTCTGTGTTCTTGTGTTACTCCCTCATACCAGGGGCCCTGCTCTGTACTTCAGATACCTTGCTACAGCTTTTTCGCATCACTGGCATTCATTAGGAATTGTCTGTGATTAGAACATCCTTTCCCAGAGCATTCTTCCCCTTTATCAAGATACTTCCTGATGAATCCCAAAGACAGTTGCTCCGCTGAATTGTTTATGGAAGAAGGGAAAGAATGAGGAAATCTGATCTAAAGAGCATGTGGCATGCTCATAGCATGAACTGTCTTGTATTTTCCAAATTTTTACTGTATCTACACTGAGGAATCCCAGTCCTTGATGACACTGGTATTGAATTGTCATTGAATATATTAATAAATTGTTGAATACCTCAATATTACTCTGCACAGTTTATAAAACTGGTTTTCTAAGATGATGGAATAATGGTTATGGACAACCATTGTGGCCTTGCTCTGCTCAGATTAGATTACTTTAGCACCTCAGGTTAATTATACCTGAGGGCATGTGTGTTTACAGGGAAATTTCAGTCTTTTCTTCACTTTTCTCAATTTGACAACTAAATAAACTTTAGCTAAATCCTGTGTGCTGCTTAAGATCAGTCCACTTGTCTCCCATCACAGCTTACTCCTAAGTGGCTTTACCTTTTCTTTCTAAGAATGTCAGAGTGCAGGATGTAGAATATGAAAGAATAATTGATTCGGGTACTCACAATATTATTTGATTTTCTTGTCATGTCTAGTCTCCATCTCCAGATTCCTCTTCACCTCGAGGTGCTGAATCATCAAGTAGGCAACATCACCAGGAGGTCTGCAGCACAGCAGAGGCTTCCACCAATAAAGAGGTAGAGTTTAATCTTTTTAAAAGCCACAGTCTTGTTCATGCTGCTTATGCTTTTTAATTTTCCTTGCTCCCTTGTACCTTTGCAATCCCTTTTCTTCTTCTTTTTTTTCTTATGCTTCTTCACCTTTTGCTTGGCTGTCTGACTGAATTTCTAATATACTGAAGACTCTTCGTTATGCGTTTCTGACTCTATTCAGCTGTCAATAAATTTATTTAACAGGCTGCAAGGTACTGATTTACCAAACAGTCAACATCCCCTCAGTAGCAGAGACAAAACAAAGAAGCCCTTTCCTGTTTTGCCCCCACAAAGAAAGTGTATTTCTCAGCCAGATGAAAAAGTGCTTAAATTAAATTAATTATGTAATAAATTCCACTGCTTAATATTTTGTCATTGTAGAAACTGCAAGTGATTGGAGGCCTGCAAGTGATTCAAGTCTGGAGTTGATTCCTGGCTCCACACTCCTCAGAATAAAGCTACATACTTTGTTTTTTTTTCCCCTCACCTGATAGTGCTTTAGACTGCAGTAGTTTCACCAAAACAAAATAAGTTTGAATAGAACTGCTTGTAGTGTGAAAAGAAAATCATTTGACATAAGAAGTATTTGGATTAGTATAGAATGGCAGGTTCTGTAAACAGAAAAATCTGCAAATATTTTGTTTATTTGCTTCCTTTTTTTATATAAACTTGAAAACAATCTAGAAACTATCATAACAAAATACCATATTGTTACTGATAGCGGTGCATGAGTTATCTTTGAAAATTAAAAACCTGATCTACTATAAGTGGACTAAAATTGAAACACTGATTAAATAATCCATTCTTTCCTTTTTACTTTTGCAGTTATCAAGGGATAAGAAAGTCTGCAACATGTACATAGTTGTGTCAGTCTGTATTTACATTTAGAAAATAATGAAAAAATTTCAAAAGACTGAAGAAGCCCATAATTTTTCATGTTATGAAGTTTTCAACTATAAATCTTGCCTTTAAGTTTTCATCTGCTTACTGTTAGCTTATTAAAGCTTTAAGCGTTCTTCCCTACAGGGTGTGTCACTATATATTCTATATTTTAGCTATTTTTAGATATAAGAAATTTACCAAAGGAAGAAAACAAACGAAACACTCCTGATTTCAGTTTTTAGGATGTGCTTATACATAGTGACAGAGGTGGTAAACCAGGTTTCACTGTAGGATGTATTGGGCTATTAGTTTCCCTCAGATGGAGAATAATTCCTGTTTTACTAATTCTAATGCAAGAATAAAAGTGATAAAACAGCCTCATAATTTTTGAATTTTTAGGTCTTAGAGAAACCTCTTTATTAAATATAAATTTATAATACTGGATGGCAACAAGATTATTGGAAGTAATAAAATATTAATGACCTTGATATTTCATTATTCATGGACGTTTAAAATTAAAAGGTGTAGGTTTCCACCTATTGGTAACTTTACTTGTTACTTTACTATTCTAGTGGTCTTAGTAGAATGCCTTTCTACCTAAGTAATGAACAAGAAGAATGAAATTTGTGAGAATAAAGACATATATGATGATGGTTTGCACCAGTCTAACCTGAAAATAAGTTGCTAGTTACATTGCTGAATAGTTGCTAAATCGGTGTCATAGACTTTGTTCACTGCTTAAGAAGAAAAAAGTACTTTGTAAAGTACTTACATATGTGAGCTGCCTCTACTGCCTCTGGTGTGTAGGGGATTTGTCCTCTGTGCCTATCAGAGCCCAATTTTAGAGTCTCCCCTTTAGCACCACGTCAACAAGTCTTACAAACAGTTGTTGGAGTCTATATGGATAGGTGATTTGGTAGGAACATTTGTCTGAAGAGGTGAAAGATCTACAGATGTGAAAAGGCATATCAGTGTCCTCGCAGCAGCTTAAATGCATTGGGAATAGCAGATCATTGATTATTGGCATCTTAATTGATGCTAGTGATGCCTTAAATGGCTGCCTAGAAACAGAGACTAGACAGAAATAAAGGAATAAAGGATGTATTTATTTGAAAGGCTTTCAGATGCACACTCTGAGCTCCAGAGGATCCTGCCTCAGTGGATCCCAAAGTGGACGACAGGTCACGAGTTCTTCACACTTTTATATCAGCATAAATTCACCAACCAGAACCCAGCCAATGATGGAATTTCCCCAGGCTTGCCTCCCTCTCCCCAAGATGATGGTTTACAGTTTTTCAGCCTAGGACAGTCTGGGTGTCCTTGGAGATCAAGCTGGAGAGGTTTTGTTATGTCTATCAGCATAAGAGAGCAGCACTTAACAGGCTACAGGAAACTCCAGAGTTACGCTAACAGTACAGGATTTGAAAAATACAAAAGTAAAAACCTTAGGCATCATAATCACAGTATCTGATGCACAAGATTCTTGGATTCTTGCTAAGCAACACAGCTTAGCAGTTTTCATGGGTAGTGAAAAGAACCTACAGCTGCACAGGCTCTGCTGTCTGTCACATGCATTTTGTTTTTAGTCCTCACATTTAATTTTACAGCAAGACATGCATCATTGATTGAAAAATATTACTTGTTAATAACATCAATTTTCCATTTCTTACAAAGGAAAAGACTCCTTGGGGTTAGTCAGTCAACTTGTTACATAACTGTTACCTTTCTAGTTTTACCTGTTTTTTCCACTAATACACAGACCCTGGTAAGTTGCCTGTCATAAAGGAAAATAATTTGGCATATATTTTCATGTTTATAATTTGGAAATATACTGAAAATTATTGAAGATTTTATGCTTTGTTCTGATCGTGTGTATAGATTTTCTTTTAATAGAATTATATTAAGCAGTCATTGGAGGAGTTACTGCTAGTACAATCCATTATAGATTCATTAACTATCCAGAAGTCTTATCTGCCTATGATAGCAGCAGGTATTTCAATATATGCACTACCAAGAGAATTTTGTTTGATAAATTTTTGAATGTGGTTTACATTACTGATTAGAACAAAGTGATGAATTTTCCTCACTGAAAGTTGTAGTTTTTAGATGTCTGAAGGATTAGTCTCATAGCCTTTCACAGAAAATACCAGTAGGATGTATGGTATTATTTTAGTGTGTGTATTTGCACGCACAAGTCAAGATTGTATTTATTTCTTTGCTATTTAGGTAATTGGAGCTGCCAAATGTATTTTTGTGCTCAATACAGTGTAAGCACAGTTAATGATGAGGTCATACTGAATTCAATTATCCCACAAAATACAGGTTGCTCCCTAACCTGTTAAAATCTAGAAGGCTTTTTGTAGGCTCTGTTAATGTGAGAGATACATCTGAAACCATTCCTAATGATTAACTGCATTTTGTTAATGATGGTTTCAGTCATGAGTTATGACAGTATAGTGCAGTTTTTATGTTCCTGCATGTATTTACTTGTAGGTGGAAGATCCAGTATCTTTGAGGTATTATGTACTTTCCTGCATATTTCTTAGTTATTAAAAGTAGAGCACTATTGGTAGACAATTAATGCACTAGTGAATACAAACAGGTAAGTGGTCTTGGCATATTCTCTACTAGATAGACACAAATGGAATACATAGAATTTACTAGGTGCTTAGATTTTGAAAATACTAAATATAAATAATAATAAGTGGTGTTCTGCCTTTATAATAACTATGGCTGATTTAAGTTTGGGGGTTTTTTGGTATGGAGAACTTTTTAATGCATATTTGTGCATGCTGTGTTCTGTTTGAAATCTTTTTTGTCTTAATTACAGTCCAGAAAAAGCTTGGCTTCATTTCCAACGTATGTTGAAGGTAAGATAGTTCTACAATTTCTAAATGTTTTTTGATACCAAAAAAAAGCGCCTGTATTTATAATGTATAAAATTTTATTTTTATTTGCTGAATAGAAAAGGTACTAGGGTTGGATGTAATGATTTAGATTAAAGTGTGTCTAATTTTGAACCTGAGCGAAATCGTACTGTGCTCTTTCAGAAATTTGGAAACATGGAGCTTTTATTTTTTTAGTGTTTCATTCATAGTTTCTGTGTCAGTTCTGCTGTTGTTTTTCTCAGGATCACTTAAAACACTACTTTTTTATGGTATTTACACAACACATAGGAATTTGTGTGGATAAGGAAAACAGACTAATCAAGAAGACTGCAGTGCTCTGTCCAGTATTGATTTCAATTGGCAGGCTCAATCCAACCTCAGTTGGATTTATTGGCAGGCCTGCCAGTGAAAATCTGCTTTGATTAACAGCTACTTGCATTTAATTAAATACTACTTCCCATCTTAGAATTAAGGTTTCAGTAGTGCTGAATTTTTCAGAGCAATGTGAAAAAGCAAGTGACCTGCCACATAAACTGCTCTTACCTTTTGTATGAGTCTGCATCCTGTGTATACTGCAGGAAGAGCACAAGTTGTATGCAGTTACGACAGAAGCAAAAAATAGAGGTTTCATTTGTTTTTTTTTTTAATTTTCCCCTGACAGTGGTTATTCCAAGTGCTTGATGAAATGTTGGAAATACAGTTGATATAATACTTAATATGGATTGCGTTGTAGCTCCTTGGATTGCTTTACAGTGTGCTGTGTTTGATTATGTGATCATTTTGTTTACACTGCAAATTGATCATTGTTTTAGCCTTCAGAGTATAAGCTGCATGTTTTGGAATCTCTGGCCAGAATGTCAGTTAGTCCATGGCTAAGCATTGGAATTTTGCAACAGTGGAGGATCTCTCTTAGAATCTAAATTCATTTCCTATTGGTAGTCTTGTCTATCAAGGGCTTTTAAAAATAAGCCTCTCTTCCTTAGGAAAAAAATTAAATTGTAAACTAAAATTTTCTTGGTTCTTGATCCAGCACAAAATTCCTTAGAATTGCTAATGTTCCATTTTCATACACCAACCGTCCAAGGAAAAATTTGCCAGCACCTATGCTGTGCTTTCATAGAGGTAATAGTTTTGTTGTCAGAGATAATAAATGGAGGAGGTCTTCTAAAAAGCAGATTCACCTCTGATGCAATTGTTCCCATATACCTTTTTTGGGTTTAATATGCCTCTTTCTTGGAGTCTTACCTTCACCTTTGCCCATCTATTTTTTTTCTTCTCAGAAATTGTACTAAAAAAGGTTTTTCACCCTTTACAGTAAAGTGGTAGAAGTGGTGAAAAGGCCTTGATGTGTACAGTAATAAATAGTAATACTTAAAATGCTGTATGATTTCTGGACTGGAAAAGTGTGTAAATATGTAGTACTTCCAAATGCATGAATTTCCCTAAGGAAATAACTCAATTTCTTTAGGTCATGTGCTTGCAAGTGAGTTGTTCGTTTTGAGACAGAGTTTTCCAGATACATACTGCTTGAGCAAACTCTGCACGTTGGAGATGAACATCTTAAAATTTCTAGTCATAAATTTTTGTATTTAAAGAAATGATAAAGAAGCAAGCCTGCTCACAAGATTGATACGTCTGCTTCTGTCTGTGTGTATAGTTTCAGTGCAGTATTTATTTCCAGCTCTATCTTTGTTATTTTAGTCATTATTATGACTTGCTTTTCCTTATGGCCAAAGCTACCCATGCTCATTCTGAGGGGTTCTTAGTCTCCTATGTTATCATTAGAACAAAATTAGCATTCTGAGTAATTTGAAACTTAAAGCCCCATCACCTTTTAGCTCAAGATACCCCTTGATTTTTTTTAGACGAATAAAGAAAGACAATCATAAACACGTGGGTGTTTTGTGCTAAAGTGTGAAAATGTTTATCATGAGCATTCTTTAATATTATTTGTATTCTCACTTGTCCTGAACAACGATTGTTTTTCCTTACCTCTAAGAACAAGAAGTTTCTTAGCTAACCAGCCTCCCTATTGGATCATGACACTTTTAACATGATGTCAAAATGGAACATTTTGATGCATAAAATTTTTAGATACAGTTGCCAAACACCAAAAATCTCACAAATCATGAGTGCTGCTTTGTAAGGAGGTGCATTGCTAGGTAATGAGCTCTTTAGTCCCTGTCACTTTCCACAGAGGCTGATGGGTGTCAGATCTCTAAGATCTGTGGACTAAGAGAGTCACTTTGCCATCAAGAGAGCCTGTGCTCTGTGTATTTAACAACATTTTTGTTTAACTCAGTACTTTACCACAATATCCTTGTTAGGACTACTATTTTTAAAGGCCTGTGGCATAAAAATATTTACTTAATTAGGTAATCTGTCTTCTTGTTGAGGGGAGATGTGTGGTATGTGTAGAGCATTCCCGGGGAGGTTGTTCTGCCTGTTGCGCCAAGTGTGGTTAATGCACAAGTGAGAAAGAGGCTGATGGCTGCTGTCAAACCGCACCTTTCCTCTTTCTGGTTGCGACTGTAGGTCTTAGAATTGCAAGGCTGGGTTTTGTGGGTGAGGAGCAAGCTGAGTAACTGTGTCTGTCCCTTTATCACAGTGAAAAAGTCACGGCTTATTTTGCTCCAAACTGATCCCTACTAACAAAAGAATGAGGTATTGTGAGAAACAGGCTGGATTAACAATTGTAGCTTTGGCTGGAGAGGTGTTGTATTGGGTTTGCTTAGCAGGGTTTTGGTAGTGTGGTGGCTGCAAGGGAGTCTTCTGGGAGAAGCAGCTGGAAGCTTCCCACCTGTCAATGCCAGCAAGCTCCAAGGCAGACCCACCACTGGCCAAGGCTGGGCCTATCAGTGACAGTGCCTCTGGGATATTATATATAAGAAGGGGGAAATAACTGTACACCACAGCAACTGTAGCCAGGGAAGAAAGGGCAGGGAATGTGTAAAAGAAAGATCTCTGAAGACAAGGTTAGTGAAGTAGCAATGACCGGAGTTGCTCCAGGTGCCGGAGCAGAGATTCCCATGCAGCCCATGGTGAGAAGACCATGGTGAGATAGTTGTGCCCCTGTAGCCAATGGAGGTCCTCAGTGGAACACATACCCACAAGCAGCCCCTGGAGGACCCCATGCCAGATCATGTGGACACCCAAAAAAATGCAGGCTATGACCCCAGGGAAATCCCAGGCTGGAGCAGGCTCGTTGCTGGATATGTGGAGAAGGGACCCTACCTGGAGCAGGTTTTCTGGTGTAACTTCTGACCCCATAGGGAGCACACCAGAGCAGTCTGTTCTGAAGGATTGTCTCCCATGGGAGGTATCTCGTTCTGGAGCAGAGGTAGAATGTGAGACCCCTTCCCCATGAGAAAGAGGGAGCATCAGAGACAGCATGTGATGAACTGACCACAGCCCCCATTCCTCTGTGCCTCTGGGTGCAGGAGACAGAGAAAATTGAGACTGAAAGTGAGTCCAGGAAGAAGGGAGGGATGGGGGAAGGTGTTGGAGCATCTGGTTTTATTTTTCATTATTCTACTCTGACTTGATTAGTAATAGATTAAACTAATTTCCACAAGTGATTTCTCTTTTGCCCATGACAGTAACTGATGAGTGATCTCTCCCTGTCCTAAGCCCGTGAGACTTTCACTATATTTTCTCTCCCTTGCCCTTCTGAGGAGCTGAGTGAGAGAAGAGCTTTGGTGGTCAGGGTCAGCCCACCACAAATTTTGAGATCATTTGTTTGATGTTTTGCCTTTGAAAGTACTAGTTGCCTTTTTGTCATGCTAAACTGAAGTGTTTCAGAGGAGGATTTGCAGCCATCATGTGCAGGCTCAAGTTGTCAAAGTTCTGCTGTTTTGCTGTGTTTCAACATGAATGTCTTCAATGATTGCTTTCCTGTGTTACAGTTCCTGGACCTTGTGATCCTGAAGACTTAATTGATGGAATCATTTTTGCTGCCAATTACCTTGGTTCAACTCAACTCCTTTCTGATAAAACTCCTTCCAAGAATGTGAGAATGATGCAGGCTCAGGAAGCTGTCAGCAGGATCAAGGTGAGGAATAATTCCTGCTGCTTCTTGTATGGCTGCTCTGTGGTTGTGGGTATGAATGTCTTACTTATGCAGTAATTTTTTCAGATGGGCTTATCTGTAGTTTCAGACTGAAAAGTGCCTCACCTTTCTTTCTGCAAAGTAAATTGTGTATGTAATGCTGCTTTTGAAACATGACTGATAAGGGGAAGTTATAATTCTCGTTTTAATTCTCTGTGGTAATACTTGTGCCATGTACACTAAACCAGAATCTGAAGTGAGTGGTAGTCAAAGTTATATATTATCTGGGTGTAGAGGGAAAACAGGTGAAGGGAAAAACTAGTGAGTATTCCAGCTGCTTCTGTCTTGGCACTCAATGGAACTGCTACTGTGGTAATGACTGCAGTTATTTTTGACCCTGCTGTGGATGCTTGTTTCTCCACACATAAGAGCTGTGAGCTGATTTTAAAAAAAATCCTGTGATGGTACAGAGGTGTATGGAAAAAATAATCTTTCCTGGAATGGGACAAATTTTGTGTCAAAAAAGAGAAATGCCAACTGTTTTCTGCACAGGCCATGCTAAGCAGTGGGAGTGCTGCTGTATTGTAAGTTACAATTATGACATTGTCAGCTGAAATTAAGGATGAAGTATTGCACGGTTGTACAGAATGCTGCAACGTTCCCACTACCCATACATGACTGGCTAGTAGGCACCCAGCTTCATCTTCTGCTGATTCAGCTAATCAAAACAGCCTATTCTGGGAATTTTTCTTGGTTTAATATCTGTGTGTTCTGTTTTGTATAGTTTATTGGGGGTTCTAACTCAGATTTGGTGTGCAGTTATATAAAAGAGAGAGGAAGAGGAGAGAAGGTTATCAGCAAGGCCAGTAGTCTGATCTGTTAAGGTCAGCTGATGCATCCTACTCTTATTATTCCTTCTGATGCTTTCCATGGCAGGTGTTCAGTTTAGCCTCTGTATGTAACTTTGACACAGGAGCTCCAACTTGAACCATTGAGACGACTTCCAAAAATTGTAATTTTGCTGGTGTTCAAATGCATGAGTTCTTGTAACCTTGTCTCTGAAAATTGTTTTAGAAAAGGCAGAAATGTAGCTTTCTTGTTAGAGATTATCCTCCATCAACTAGGTAGAAATCTTCACTAATTTATACTACTGAGCCTTTTGCAAAAGAATGATATCTTTTTTCATTGGAGACTCTGGATTCAGTGACATTCTTTAAAAATATGCAGCAGGTTTTTCAACCATGGCGGATCTTGGTGGGTTCTCCCCAAACCTGCAGTGAAGAGTTTTTCTTACAGAGTCTGATTTTTTCCTGCTCTGGGCAAATAAGGCTGTGCCCTTCTGTTTAGTAGTTGCTTTGTGTTCTTCCTGGTGCTTGGCTGTGTGTTAGAAAACTTGTCTGATTTGACTGGACAGGAAACTACAGGTGAGGAAGACAAGGGAGAGAAACAAGGGCTTTGGTGAGGCTGGATCTAGGAGGGACACATCACTGGAGGGTGAAAGGAAAGGTAGCATCAGTTGTCATAGGAAATAGGTATCAGAAGTGGAACTTAAACCTGGGGTTGTGCAGGCGATTTGCACCTAGAAGGTAAAGCTTGCATAGAAATACACATTAGAAGAAAATTGAAGGGATATGGTAGAGAAAAATGAAACAGAATTGATTCAAACTGGGCCTGTGAGATGCAAGAATCTTTCTCTGATACTAAATGTATGTTGTAGAAATTCATTAACAAAATACCATTCTTTCCAAGGATTCTGTTATGCCTCAGCACTTCTGTGCCTCAAAACAGAAGACATCTGTTTAATGCATTTCACCCATAAGCTCCATGATTTATACATCTGTATAAATCAGCAGGCATGCATATCCTTGCTTATAGTATATTTGTCTCAGGCTTGAGGCCCAAGTGGTTGCATTGTTGACCTGGTAAAACGCTTGCTGGTATATTTAATTTTCTAAAACTCAGTGTGTTTCAAAAAATTATTGGCTTGTATTGTATTGTACACAATACCTTTGAGCACTTATTGGACAGTTAGTGCTTTCCACTTCTAAGTGAAGCTCAGACAACCTCAGTGCACCTTAGGGTCTTTGGCTTGTTAGGGTTGGTTTTGGCTGGTTTCGTTGCTGGTTGCCATTAAAGGTATATGTTTTCAGAGAGAAATTCATTATGACAGATGGATTTCCTGCAGTGAGATTCATCCCTGCATCAGATATTCTGTATCGCAGATGTGTAAATTATGGCTTGCACAGTGACTATGAAGGTTGTGCCCTCTTCATGTTTGTTTACAGAGTGCCATGCTTGTTGCATTTCTCCATGGTTAAAGAAAACAAAGCTTATGAATTAAGAATGAGCTTTTAAAATATGCAGACTTAAAGCTGAGTATTAAAAAACGGTGAAGAGCTGTGTTTAGGCCCTGCTATGTACACATTCCTTCACATAAGTGTATATCTTTTGAATTTTATAATCCCTATAGTGCTTCCTTCTAGCAGAGCCTTCAGATCACATATTCATTCACTTGGGATATGAGCAGACTTTAAAAACAATTCTCCATGTTTCTTCTCTAAAGAAGAAACTTTTCAGTTAAAAGTGCAACAGTTTCTTACTTGACCTTTGTCTCTGAAGTCCAATGAAGTTAAAACAGATACACTGCTTTAAAGGTATTCATCAAATGTAGTTAAGAATATTTCACTAGGAGGCACTTTTAGCTTTCTGCGTGGCAGATTTGAACATTTCTAGGTAACACCTGTTTGATTTCTGAGTGTAATTTAAGATAGAACTCATACATGGATATTTAGATTAGTATTTTACACATTTTCACACACTCAGTGTCCTCTCAATGCTCACTGAGTTGCAGAACATATTTTGTAGAGAGTAAATGGAGTAAACTTAGGACATCTCTGTAGCAAAAGCAGAAGCTTGTTGGGTTTTAATGTTTTGTAATTTTGGAAATTATGTCTATATGAATAATTACATTTCATTTACCTAAAATTAAAATCCTGAATTCTGTATATGAAAAAAAAAAAATTGTGTAGATGAAGTATTTTCCGGTTTTTTTTTCTTCTAGGAGTACAGAGAAACTTTGATTTGAGTTAGCAAAATAATGTGGTGATAGAGGCTTTGTCAAATAAAGTATTCTTGCATAGAATTATCCTAATTTTTTTGTTGTTCTTGGACCATAATTTCTTCTGTGACTTTTTTGTGCAGTGTTAAATCACTTATTAAAAGTGCTTGTTCCATATCATTGCCTTATTTTTGTGAAATATTTGAAAGTAGTTCTTCAATATGCTTCCATTTGAAGAACAGAATTTTCAATAAATTAAATCATAGTGTATTTTGATAAATCTTTGATTCTGCATTGTAAAGCTGTAGCTCAAGGATTTTTCCCCACCCCTTTTTCTTCATTTTGGCCTGTGCTTTTCTTCTTTTGAGAGGTCCATCACTCTAAAGTTTGGGGAGGGTGAGAAAGAAAAGCTTGATTTTGGAAAGCAGTTTAAATGCTCTATCTCAGGAGTGTCTCTTCCTTGCCCAGTGTATGACAGGCAGCTGTTATTCAAGATAAGTATATTTTTTCTGAGTAATAATTTAAATGGAGACTTATGGAATGAAGAGCTTCCCATGAAAGGCAGTTTTAATTGCTTTTGCAACAGTTAGCAATCACCTATTGCAAAATAACCTATCAGGCTATAAAATACTTCTTAGCTTGAAAAGGAGGACTAAAAGCTAGCTTAAGAATGTTTGTATTTGTAAATAAGCAGCATAGCCTAAACTTTTAAGGAGCTGCTTTCAGATTTGTTTAGACAAAACCTGACGGATTTAAGTTGTCAGCATCAGTATAAATTGTTTGATTCAGTCCTCCTATTTGCTCTTCGTAAAAGTAGTTAGTGCTGAATCTCTATGGAGCTTTTAACAATAAGCTTCCTGCTCAGCACAAGCACACCTGTAAATTTAATTAGCAAAGAGGTTGTTATTGTTGGAAGTAAAGGAATAACTACCAGCCTAGTGAGTACTGCATGCCTTCAGTGAGCAGATCTGTAAGTTCAGTTCGCCATTGGGTTGAATTCATGAGTGTAAGACTGTAAAAATTGTATTTGCTTGCGTTGTTAGTAGAAACCTCTTTTAAGGTGTTTCTGGAGCTGAAATACATGCTCCCCTGCTTCCTTGAAAAAATGTGATAGTGTGGACATATCTTTGCATAGGTGTCACAGGAAAATTTGTGACCAGACACCAAGTGAACATTAGTACAGATTTATTTGATCAGAAGGAGGAGAAAATGAAGGTGACAGTTACTGACATTCTATTTTTCCAGAAAAAAGTAGCATAATATTAGGGAGTTTATTTTTTTTAAAGTCTATTGAATTATGAGATCTGAAAAAGCTGGAATAATAAGGCTTAAAATTTTTCTCTCACCTTCTACATTGGTGTACCTTCAAAAGAAATAATGTGGTTTTCACTGCTGCAAGTGAGGGGAAGCTCAGTTCTGTTTCTTAACTCCTCCCCAAAAACTTCAAAAACAAATGCACACAAAATAATTTTGTTTGTTGCAAGTAACGTCTTAAGTGAAAAAGAAATCCTTTTGTGTTCTGCCTGACTCTTTTGCTGCTGTTTC
This sequence comes from Vireo altiloquus, assembly GCA_013396875.1. Lineage (NCBI taxonomy): Eukaryota > Metazoa > Chordata > Aves > Passeriformes > Vireonidae > Vireo > Vireo altiloquus. The sequence continues at coordinate 91,845 of VZRF01011855.1, forward strand.
TTTTCATTTCTGAAATTAATTGTGCTAAACATGACATTTTATGATTTTTTAAGCTGAAAAGGAGGAAATTAATATAAGCAGGGACTAATTTAGACCAACTGGTAGTCTGTGAGCCCTGACATTAGTGTGTCACAGACAACTCCTGCTCGACTTGGAGTCTCTGTAAGTTCTTCTCTAACTGTTCTCCTGTCTCTGTTTGTTCCATGCTAAGCAGATGGCCCAGAAATTAGCCAAAAGCAGGAAGAAGGTGCAGTACAAACTCCATCAGCTTGATGTTATGCTTGTTCTTTTGTTTTCTGGGAGGGTTTTTCCTTTCTTTTTATTTTGTGGTTTTATTTTCTGCATCCAGCAAGGTTTTTTCAGATTTATTTCTGAGCCACCACACAAGTTGACATATCTCAGAAATCAGTTGCCTGATTGGCCATTTTTTGTTGCTTATCATTAGCCATTTCATGTTAGAAATAGAATAAAGATTGGATTTATCAAATGGTTATAGGGAGTACACAAAATGCATATTAAAGAATCAGGACTGACATGGCGAAGGTTTTAACTTTGTAAAATGATGGATTCAAATGAAGTATGGTTTTTTGGGGTTTTTTAACTGTTTTTTTATTTTATCTTTCTATAAGTGCTTTGTTTGACTCACAGAGGTGTCAAATTGCTGGATGCAAAAAAAAAAAGTTTATGTCTATGCATACAGTAATATACTAAGATTAACTCATCTTTGTAATAAGTTTTGTTTGTGGAGTTTTCAATTATCTTTTAACAAATATAATTTTTAAAATGTTACAAATGTTTTCTTTCTATTAACAAAATCCAACTTCTAAAGTGGGTTACTGCTTGAAAAGTATGTTGTCTGGCTGTAAAGGTCATCTTACCAGAACTGCATTATGAACAGCTCAAACAGTACCTCCTGTGGTACCGGTTTTTCCATTGGTTTTGGCAGCCGCTGCTAGCCCATGTAGAAATTCCTCAGGCAGGAGATGCTGTTAGGCCTTTCTATGGCTTGTAAGAAAACCTTCTTTGAAGTGGGATTCATAGTGTGCAGAAAATGGTAGAATCATACTGCTTTTCAAGAAGTCTTTATATAGTTCATGCTGTATCATTTTACTGAATCAGGAAAAATATCAGGCAAGCTTTTATGAGGTTAACTTTTTTTCTAACAATACCCAATTCGCTTTCACATATATGATATAGTTTCCACATCTTTGTGTTTATCTTTTGCTTCTGCGGTCTAATACTTTATCCTGCATTGCTGTTCTGGTGACTGTGTCTTAGTGCTCCCCTGTTCTTGAACTAACATCATTATTAGTACGTATGTTACCTAATGTGTTAGTTTGACTCTAATCCGTTTATTTGCAGGCTCCAGAAGGTGAATCTCAGCCCATGACTGAAGTGGACCTCTTCATTTCTACACAGAGAATAAAAGTACTGAATGCAGACACACAGGTATAGACTCAGACACCTTTGTCAGTATTGTCAGAGTGGACTAGTGGAATAGATTTTCACCTGCATGTTAAAATTCGTTTTCAAAATATGCTGGCTGTTGTATTTCCCTCAAGTCAGAAATCTATGGTGAAGAACCATGTCATACAGGCATATACTCTGGTGTGTCTGAATGTAGAAATAATTAGAATTTGTGTGCAAGATAATTGCAGTCAACTCATGTCTGCATCAAGTACTGGTTGTGCCCAGAGTAGCCCAAAATGTTTTGCTGCGATAATTTGTTCATAGTCCTCTACACATACATGCCCAGCATATGCAAGTTCTGCACCTGAGGTCTATTTTTTCCACAGAGAAAAAAACCCTGTAAAACTTTCTCTTTGTTTTATTTTGGGAAAGTGAAGCTCTTGGTTTCTATTGGTACCTCTCTTCATGCATAACAGGCATTACAGGCTTCACTTGACAGAGGTCTTACAGCTATTTGTGTGTTCTGATAATACTAGATGTGCAGTAAGAGCTTAGCTGAAGCAGCTGCTTATGTTGGTTTTCTTATTCCCCAGGAAACCATGATGGATCATCCCCTGCGGACCATTTCTTACATTGCTGATATAGGAAATATAGTTGTTTTGATGGCTCGTAGGCGAATGCCACGCTCTAACTCGCAGGATAATGTGGAAGCATCTCACCCTTCTCAAGATGGAAAGAGGCAGTACAAAATGATTTGTCATGTCTTTGAGTCTGAGGATGTAAGCACTGTCTTGTAATTTTCTAGTGGAAAAGTAAGCACATTTTGATAGGCCCTAAGTCCATTGTGAGTGATCCTGTTTGTTTTTTAACTGCAACCAGTATTTCATCTAAGCAGAGGAAGTTGCCTGCTGTTTGTGTTTGGATCTAACATGTCACAGGAAATTGGTCTTTATAGAAATGCCATTTTTAAGCTTCTTGAGTGCCTTCCAGTAACAGTGATGGGAGGGTCCAGTTCCTGCAGGTTACGAATACCAGCTCAAATTCTGCATAAGAGAGAGAAAGTCTGTCAGAGATGATTTTTTTCAGAGAGGAATTCTAGTCCCGAATCTTGCACTGAGGATCAGTCACCGATACATACCAGAAAGGTGATTTTTGTTTTTCAGGAGGTTTGTGTTGGGGGTGTAGTTGCTGTCATCATATCAAAAAGGCAGCAAAGAAAGCTGGTAATTTCAGCAATCCCAAAATATGCTGAATAGAGCATAAACATAATATAAACATAAAATGACATAAATTTTATACTATGGTGCAGCTTACAGAGTTAACTTACACAGGACTTGATATCCTGTCTTCACAGTCAGTGTGCATAACTTGCTGATTTTATGCACTTTTTTTCAAGGTAAATTTCAGTAACTGGAAAGTGAAATCAAACATATCAGATTGAAGTGGTTAGATACATAGTTTTCAGGATCACAGTCAAGTGATAGCCCTAATAATTTGGGAAACTAAAATACTTAAGAGAAGTAAGTGAAAATATCCGGTTTTTATAAAATACTCACATCTTCCAATCTGCAGCAAGGACTTCAAGATGGGAAGATTATCTTTAATAAGGAGCTGATATGTAATGATTTTATTTTATGTAATCTGTTCTAAACCAATGTCTGAATATATTATCTGATTGCAGATGAATACATGACCCACTGGTGAAGTTAAAAAGTAAGGACAAGCACTGACAGAAGTAATCCTGTACCAAAACTGATAGAGTGTAAAAAGTTGTGGATTATTTCCACAAAATAACATGTAAACCTGTTTTGCAAAGCCTTTTAAGAATCTGGTGTGAAATAGAGTAGCCAATGTATTTTTTGCTTAATACCATTTTACACACTGGCTGCTTTGAGGCTGCTGTTCCTGTATTTCTAGTCACAAGTTTGGACACTGCTTGCTCTTTTACTGGCCAGTTGAAAAAGCAAATATCAAACTGTCAGGTGCCAGAGTCTGGGGCTTGTTTTCCTTTACCCTGGGGTGGTCTGACCCCTTGCATGATCCATACTTCCTGGATCTATTTCCTAGGCTGCTGTTAATACTTTGGCTAGCTAAAATTTGAGCTTCCCAGTCTAAGGTTTGTTTGAATCAGCCCCTATTTGTGTCATACATGATCCTCTCTATGCCTGTAGATCCAATTATAAAGTGCCTGTAGATCCAAGAAAAGCATTGCTCATTGATGGGGAAAATATGCTGAGAAGCTGCAGATTTTATCAACTCTTCTTAGTCATGGTGTATAGCTCACAGATACCTTCCAAAATTTATCTCAAATACCTAGCAACACTCAGAATGGAAGCATTGTAGCATCTTTGTTAGTGGCAAGAAAATGGCAGCTTCAAGGATTTTGTACCTCCAGTGAAGTAATGCAGCCTGTTTATATTGTAAAACTTGTCTTGTCTTCTTCTGGGACAGCTGGGTACTTGACAGAATCTACACAGTAAGTGAGACAGAAGTTGTAAGGCTGCGAGTGGGTGTTGGCCAGAACATGCCTCTGCTTGGATGAGTCTTTGTCTAAGGAGAACAGCACCAGATTTTCAACTGTTTTTAGGGCAGTATCTTTAGATGAGTTGAACCTTAGTGATGTTTCCAAATGCTAGGTGTCTGAATGGGAGCTGATATCTTTCTGGAGTGAAGATACATGGGTATGAATGTAAAGTCTGCATTCCTCACTTAGGTTACTGAGTTATGGAGGTGCAGTTTTCCCATTTTCTTGCTGTCTTGTTCTTGCTGTCAAAATCATATTGATCTGAGCTTTGATAACATATTGCCAGTCTACATATTGGTCTTTTCAGCACCAGTAATCATGCTGTTCTCATCAGCAGGTTTAGTGCTGTTTTGAGCTGTTAAGATACAATAAAATTTTTATTTCAGGGTTGGGAATCTTTTCTTCATTAGGGATCGAACTGGACTTTAAATATGGCCATGAGACTGTAGAACACTACACCTGAGCAGCATTCATTCAGCACCCTGCCAGACCTCCCTTGTCAGCTATGGAGTTCTCCCTGTCTCTTCCCTGCCTTTGCTGCAGCCAGCGCTGTGATGGTGGCCACATCACAGCCAACTCCTGCACACTACGAAGTGTTCACTGCATGAATTGCTCCACCTCTCCACAGCAGTATTCTGCACCATGCTGTGCTTTCCACTCCTGCCCATTACCTGCCTAACCATGATTGCCATTTCAAAGGCAGACATCCCCTCTGGCCTTGCTTGGCACATAGCTTTCCCCACATCTGCCTGCTGCCCAGTTTCTCTCCCACAGCTGCAGAAGTAAAACAGCTCACAGTGGGAACAGTGCAGTGTAGTGAGTGGTGAATTTGGTGGCTTTGGGTGCAGCAAGACTATGGAAAGCTGCAAATGCAAGAGGGTGCCTACAAAGGACAGAATGAGTAGGAAAGAGGTAGCGAACTAGCAGGATCATGCGAGTTGGAAGGAGGGAATTAAGTGTAGGGGAGAGATGCTGAACAGGGTAGCAGGGTGAAAAAGGAGATGCTTATGATCATTTCCAGTTACTTCAGGGCTCACTAGTTGCTACCCTTTTCCTTTTTTGTCTGAGTCCGAGGTAGGAGTAGTCACTATCAATGTGATGGTTCTAAAGGATGGTAAGAAAAGTCAGAAATATGCTTTTCACCCTTTCATTTTCACTGCTGGCTTGTCAGAGAATGGCATCTCCATGGAAGGAAGACCCATCTAGGAGCTGCACGTGTGGGAAGAATTGTAGATGCAAGCCACAGTCACTTCAGTGGTTATATCTTTGCACTTACATTAGCAGTTCTTACCTGTGAAAGGATGGCTTTCTTTCTCATATTTGTAATTTATAATTGCTTACCAACATAGATTCATGGCAAAGGTGATTGTGTTGACATTTTGTGGGTCTTTTCAATTAATTTGTAAGGCATAAATATTTTTTAGACTGGGTTGCGCTAACTTGTAGGTTCATCAGTTTGATCCATTTTACAGTGTGATTGAAGTGTCAGTGGGTATGATCATCAGAATGTTTCACTTTTTTCTTTTCTTTTCCCTTCTCTGGAAACTGCTACAGGCGCAGCTGATTGCACAGTCCATAGGTCAAGCATTTAGCGTGGCCTACCAAGAATTTCTGAGGGCAAATGGAATCAACCCAGAAGACCTTAGCCAGAAGGAATATAGCGACTTACTTAATACCCAGGACATGTACAATGATGACCTGATTCACTTCTCCAAATCTGAAAATTGCAAAGATGTATGTCTCCTTTTTTTCTTCAACAGTATTAAGATGCTCTTTATCAGTTGTAGGACTGTTTTGGCAGAAATCAAAAAATCATTCATACTTCCTATAAATTATCTCAGTCTAGAATATCCTCCCTAGTAGAATGCCCTGTCATCAATTCTGTTTCAAAGGCAAACAGTAAGCCCCACATTTATCAGCAGTCAAGTGATTTACCATCTGTTTGTGCTCTTTTTACCAAATAACTTTCAGACATGTTTCAAAGTGATCTCAAAGCAGATTAACAGATTAATACAATAAAAAAAATTACACTAAACAATGTAAAATTAATAGAGGCATGGGTGTTCATGAAAGTAACTGATTCCAGGTTAAATAATTCTATGTGCCAGAAGGCTTTGTGCTTGCTTAATAAAAATGAACCAGTGTGCAAGTGGAACACATAGGTAATAGTTTTCCAGTCCACAGTCAAAAACTCTTGCAATCTGTTCCTATTTAGCTTTGCCCACCAAAGCCCATGGCAAAGGTTTTTCTTCACTGCAATTTCTTCTGCTTATATACAGAAATGACATCTGAGGGGTGTTTTGCACTAAGTTTATATTGTGCAGTGTTGATCATTTAATGTTTGATGACAAATGAAGGGTAGTAAAACATGTGCCCTATTTTTTTTTTTTTTGCCTTTGAATTAGGAAAGCAGGTTGCAGACAAAGAGGGGTATGTTTGTTGGTTTTGTGAATGTTTGGAGGGGGGTGATATTAGTCAGTTCCATGGGTGTGAAAGTCTTTTTTAAAACACTTTTTCTTATTATACAGGTTTACATTGAAAAGCAAAAGGGAGAAATCCTAGGTGTGGTGATTGTGGAGTCTGGCTGGGGATCCATTTTACCTACAGTTATCATAGCCAACATGATGCATGGAGGACCGGCAGAGAAGTCTGGGAAGCTGAACATAGGGGACCAGATCATGTCAATCAATGGGACCAGCTTGGTTGGTTTACCACTGTCGACATGTCAGAGCATTATAAAGGTACAGAAAATGTTTCTGGAAGCTACGCATTTTAAAAGGGTGACATAATTGAAGAACAGAAAGTATAAAACTCTTAAATGTTCTTACCAAATGTTTGCATAGCACTTTCCATTTCATGATCTTAAGAAATAGCATGAGTTATGCTACACCAATTTTCTGACTCCACACGGGAAAACAGAATGGGCAAAGTTTGGAGGGACCACTGGAAGTCATCTAATCCAACCTCCCTGCTTCAGCAGGGTTCCCCTAGAGCACATTACTCAGGATTGTATATCAATGTCTTTTGAATATCTCCAGAGAAGGAGAGTCAAGCCTCTCTGAAAATCTGCTCCTATGCTCAGTCACCCTCCCAGGAAATAAATTATTCCTCATGTTTAGGTGGAACTTTCTGCATTTCAGCATTGGCCCTTTGGCTTTCATCCTAATACTCTGCACCACGAAGAGCCTGACTGTATCGTCTTGTCTTTCTTACTTCTATACATTGATGAGGTCCCCTCTCAGTTGTCTCTTCTCAACACTGAACAGGGCCAGCTCCTTCAGCCTTCCACAGAATTGTGGCATTTTTTTGTTGGAAAAGACCGCTAAGGTCATTGAGTCCCACTGTCAACCTTTTCCTCATAAGTGCTCCTATTCCCTAATCATATTCTTAGCCCTCTACAGGACCTACTTCCTGCAGGAGCTCCATGTCCCACTTGTGCTGAGGAGCCCAGAGCTGGACATAGCACTCCAGATGTGCCTCACCAGGGCTGAGCAGAGGGGCAGGATCACCTCCCTGAGCCTACTGGCAGTGCTCTTCCTGATGGACCCCAGAATATCATTGGCCTTGGCTTCATGGGCATGGCTGTCTCATGGACGTTTTATTCTGAGGCCTGGGGTTATTCCTCCCCAGGTGCAAGATCCTACATTTGCCCTTGTTGAATTTCAGAAGGTTCCTCTCTGCCCATCCCTCCTGTTTGTCAAGGTCCCTCGAAGGGTTGCACAGCACTTGAGTATCGGCCGCTCCTCCCAACTTCGTGTCATCAGTGAACTTTCTCAGGAAGCATTACATTTCTGATGATAAGTAAGATTGGGCCTAGTATTGAACCTTGGGGGATCACTGCTAGCTACAGGCATCCACACAGACCTGTGCCATTTAGCCAGTTCTTAATCCACCTCACCATCCACGTCCTGAGCTTGGCTATGAGGTTATAATGAGAGACAGCATCAAAAATCTTGATGGAAGTTCAGACTGACAACATCCAGTGCCATTCCAGAGTGCTGTGCTATTTATTTGTGTAGACACACAGTTCTGTAGACAACACAGTTGTGTTCTGTGCACAACTTCACAAGTGAATATTTTGTTCAGAAAGAAGGTATTACCAGATACATACTTGAAATTTTATGTCACAGATGGAGACACAGGTGCCTAATAG
>VZRF01011855.1:99942-142328 GCA_013396875.1 Vireo altiloquus
CCCCTAGAGCACATTACTCAGGATTGTATATCAATGTCTTTTGAATATCTCCAGAGAAGGAGAGTCAAGCCTCTCTGAAAATCTGCTCCTATGCTCAGTCACCCTCCCAGGAAATAAATTATTCCTCATGTTTAGGTGGAACTTTCTGCATTTCAGCATTGGCCCTTTGGCTTTCATCCTAATACTCTGCACCACGAAGAGCCTGACTGTATCGTCTTGTCTTTCTTACTTCTATACATTGATGAGGTCCCCTCTCAGTTGTCTCTTCTCAACACTGAACAGGGCCAGCTCCTTCAGCCTTCCACAGAATTGTGGCATTTTTTTGTTGGAAAAGACCGCTAAGGTCATTGAGTCCCACTGTCAACCTTTTCCTCATAAGTGCTCCTATTCCCTAATCATATTCTTAGCCCTCTACAGGACCTACTTCCTGCAGGAGCTCCATGTCCCACTTGTGCTGAGGAGCCCAGAGCTGGACATAGCACTCCAGATGTGCCTCACCAGGGCTGAGCAGAGGGGCAGGATCACCTCCCTGAGCCTACTGGCAGTGCTCTTCCTGATGGACCCCAGAATATCATTGGCCTTGGCTTCATGGGCATGGCTGTCTCATGGACGTTTTATTCTGAGGCCTGGGGTTATTCCTCCCCAGGTGCAAGATCCTACATTTGCCCTTGTTGAATTTCAGAAGGTTCCTCTCTGCCCATCCCTCCTGTTTGTCAAGGTCCCTCGAAGGGTTGCACAGCACTTGAGTATCGGCCGCTCCTCCCAACTTCGTGTCATCAGTGAACTTTCTCAGGAAGCATTACATTTCTGATGATAAGTAAGATTGGGCCTAGTATTGAACCTTGGGGGATCACTGCTAGCTACAGGCATCCACACAGACCTGTGCCATTTAGCCAGTTCTTAATCCACCTCACCATCCACGTCCTGAGCTTGGCTATGAGGTTATAATGAGAGACAGCATCAAAAATCTTGATGGAAGTTCAGACTGACAACATCCAGTGCCATTCCAGAGTGCTGTGCTATTTATTTGTGTAGACACACAGTTCTGTAGACAACACAGTTGTGTTCTGTGCACAACTTCACAAGTGAATATTTTGTTCAGAAAGAAGGTATTACCAGATACATACTTGAAATTTTATGTCACAGATGGAGACACAGGTGCCTAATAGTCTCATGGGCCATATTAGCTGTCAAATACCTCTTAGTATTTGGATGAAATAGAGTAAATGTTTTCTTGTTTGTTTATACCTATACTTAAAACTTTAAAACTTTGGCTTAAAGATATACCCTCTGTGGCACCTTTGCCCAAGGTATTTGAAAGTGTGATTCTTGACTTGTATAAATGGAATATTTCAATTGGAAGAGCTTTCTTCTAGTTGTCAGCAAAGTATGTGACTGCAAAAAGCTTGCAGGTCATCTGGAACTGAACAGTGTCTTGGGCAGCTGTAGCATATAAAGGAATAAGTATTTGAGCATCAGACTTTAAAGAACAGGAAAGATACATCACTAGAGAGTGTCTGAGACAAAGCTGTGTGAAATAGTTAGTTATTGAAACGGTTCTGCCTAGCTCTGCAGATCATCACATGCAGACATATAATGTAGTGCTGGTGGTACATTATATAGACATTCTTCTCTGATTTTTGGGAATATATCTGTTAGACTTAATTGTTTAGGGAACGTTTTGGTAACAAGTTGTATTACGTAAATTATTTTTCTATATTATATTTTTTTAAATTGCAAAGTAAATTTTCCATTTACAAGGTAAATTTGACAAATAAAAAAAGGACAAAGTAAATTCCTATTTTTTTTTTCTTCATGGATTATCTCTTAATACTTGAACTAAAATGTTTGTTGTAAAGACTTCCCATTCAGGCTTCCCAACATGTTAATATTGAGTTCTGATAAGTAACAGATGCATAAGTCACTGAACCAGTCACTTTAGGTTCAGCGAGTAGAAATGATAGCCTGTGTGACATACTGAAAATACAGAAAAAACAGTCTTACATTGGTAAAGAAAGGAAGAAAAAAAAATCATATTAAATGTCTTTAATCATCAAAACAAAGCTCCTTGCCAGTTTAGGCTCTTGGTGATTGTTTCCTATCCCACGTCATTTTTATTTCTAGAACTTTGATGAGTTACAGTTCTCTTATTCAGATGGAGTTTTTGGTGTGCTCACCACTACTTTCTCAAGACAGAACCAACCAGCTTTGCTGTTTCCAGCTTCTGAAGACCTTTCTCTTCTTCTCTGATACTTAGCACAGTTTCCACACAAACTGCCAGCCTTTTTTTTGTCTTTCTAAAGAGGAAGTAATCTGTATGTTTGCAGATGTTCATAACCACATATCTGGAGTTATTCATATAACACTTTTGGAGACAAGTATATATATGAATGATCTAAGTGCAGATCATTAATTGTGGTAGAAATATCCCAGATTTCAGATTTCCTTAGCATGCTGGAAGGACTCTTCTGAAAATATTATGTGCATGTCACAAGCACTTCAAACAAGATAATTCAATATTATGGGTGTAATCTCTACTCCTAATTTACCATAAAGCAATTGAAAACTGACAGAGCTTGGAAGAAGCTTTCCACATGTTGTGACTATTCCCCAGTAGGCTTATGCTACTTGCATCATTTGCAGAAGCATCTGGAGCTGGCTACTATCAGAAGTGCACTCAGGAACTAGATAAACAAAGAAAGGTGGTCAAAATACGCAATTTTTTTGTTTCTGATCAGTTTATGTTAGCAGTCTGCATATTGCTGAAGATTAGCTATTTATGAAGTATATGCACTTTCTGTAAAATTAAAAGAATTTTTATTAGGGGCAACATTACTTTTTTTCCATAAGGAACTTGCACATTCATCAGGAAAGTTAAGAGCATGATGATACCAAGTTTATTCAGGGCATTACCTTGAGTGAATTCAGATGACTGAAGTTAGACACCTAAATTCCTCATAGCAATGGGCATCCCCAGTGCTCTGTATGACTCCTACCCTTCAGGATTAGAATGCTGAGGCAAAAGCCCCTTAGACTTTTCCATAAACATCATACCAACATCGTAGTTCGGGTTGATAAATCCCTGTCCTCTACAGTGTGTGTTGTTGTTGAGACCTGCCTACAGAAAATGAATGGTCCTTGAGCATGTGAGGTGCGCTGCTAATTCCTCACCAGAGTAGAGGAGTCCATAGTCATGGAAGAGGTGGAGTTGAGACCTTCTTTCTCCTCAGAATGGAGTACAGGCAGTTGCTACAGCCATGAGCTTTGTAATTTTGTGTTCAGACACCCATCCATTCTCTTGGAGCCACTTTGGAGAATGAGCTAAGCTGAGCTCAGCACTGTGTGGAAGTGAGGGCAACTATTTGCACCCAAAGTTGATTGTATCCAATTGAAGGCACTGACAAGAAAACAGACTTCAAGGTAGTTCATCCTGCCAGGATGCCAGTTTAGTTACTCAAGTCACTGCTGAATCTGGAGCTCAGCTCAACAGAATCAGCAGCAATAAACTGTATGTAGAGACTTCAGTGTATTACCTTAGCTATAGTAGGAATTATTTTCCAGAATTAATCATTGTGTCAGTGTCGGACTCCTTGATTGCAGTGGCACCTAGATTTCAGCTGTACATATAAAAGGAATTCAGAAGCAGATACTGGAATTGTCAGGCATTCAGTTAAGCAAGCAAGTTGCATTTTTTAGAAAACATTTCATTCTTTACATGGATTTTATTTTTGTATGGACTTATGGCTAATGCTTTGTGAGAATGAAGCATTTCAAAAATCTGTCTTAACAATCTCCAAGAGCTCTGGATACTTGAAGGCATCATATTGTGTTTATTTGTGGTTTATTACATTTTTGTTTTCTCGGAGCCATATGAACACAATCTCTGAGTCTGGCAGTCACACCTGTAGCTAGTCTAGACCAACATTTTGGTTCAAAGTAAAGCAGGCTTCTTAGGGCTGTGACCACTAGGATTTAAATAACTCCAAGACTGGATACTCCACGGCCTCTTTGGGTAATACATATTTTAGCACCCTGACAGTAAAAACAAATTTTTCTCCTTCAACTTTGTTCTGGTAGCAAGGAGTTTATGGTGAATGTAATATAACTCATCTGAAGAAGAGCACTTAGAGTGTATCGAGCTCTGTCTTGGGGTAGATGATGAATGAGTAGAGAGCTTATGGGATAGGATGAAAGGGCAGACTGGTCATGGTGACACTTGTGGGTGTGTGCGACAGGATGCCTGATCAAGAGGTGGATGAGGCCTTCTACAGGCAGCTTGAAGCAGCCTCAAAGTCACAGGCCCTGGTTCTTGTGGGGGACTTTAACTACCCTGACATCTTCTGGAGAACCTACACAGCAAAGCACAAACAATCCAGGAGGTTCCTGGAAAGCACTGATGATAACTTCCTGTCACAGATGGTGGAGGATCCCACAAGGAATGAGTGTGCTGCTTGATGTCATCCTAACAAACAAGAGAGGCCTTGTTGGAGGTGTGAACGTTGGGGCCAGCCTGTGAGCAAGTAAGATTGTAGCCCTGAGCTTCAGTAGAACTAATTTCAGCCTCTCTAGGGAGCTTGACAGAATCCCACGGGAACAGATCCTGCAGGGAAGGTTGATACTCAAGGATTACTTCCTCCAAGCTCAAGAACAATACATCCCAATGAGCAAGAAGTCAGACAAAAGGGGTCAAGAGACCTGCTTGGATGAATGAAGAACTTTGGTCAATACTCAAGCATAAGCAAGAAATACACAGAAGAGGGAAGCAGGGTCAGGCCTCTTGGAATTAATGTGGAGAAGTTGTCAGAGTAAGTAAAGAGACAAGGAAGAGAGGAGGAGACAAGGAGGGCCAAGGCCCATTTGGAATTAAATCTGACCAAGAATGACCGGGAAAACAAGATGGGCTACTTCAAATGCATCCATAAGAAATGGAAAACAAAGGATAATGTGGACCTGTTGCTAAATGGAGGGGGCACCCTGGTAAGAGAGGACACAGACAAGATAGAGTTGCTGGACACTGCCTTTGGACTGGTGTTCCCTGTTAATACCAACCCTCAGGAATCTCTGACCCAGGAGATCAGGGTAAAGGAACATTGGAAGGAATATTTTCCCTTGGTCCAGGAACACTGGGTTAGAGAACGCCTAGGTAAACTCAGAATCCACACGTCCATGGACCCTGATACGATGCATCCATGAGTGCTGGGAGANGCTAAATGGAGGGGGCACCCTGGTAAGAGAGGACACAGACAAGATAGAGTTGCTGGACACTGCCTTTGGACTGGTGTTCCCTGTTAAGACCAACCCTCAGGAATCTCTGACCCAGGAGATCAGGGTAAAGGAACATTGGAAGGAATATTTTCCCTTGGTCCAGGAACACTGGGTTAGAGAACGCCTAGGTAAACTCAGAATCCACACGTCCATGGACCCTGATACGATGCATCCATGAGTGCTGGGAGAGCTGGCAGACACCGCTGTAAGGGTCCTGGCCATTATCTGAAAGGTCATGGCAATCTGGAGACTTGCCTGAGGACTGGAGAAAAGCAAATGGCACCCTGGTCTTCAAAAAGGGTGAAGGCAAGAAAGAGAACCAGAGAACTACTGTCCAGTCAGCCTCACCTCAATCCCTGGAAAGGTGATGAAATGCCTCAGTTCTGCAGGGCATTTGTATCCCCATGAATGACAATAAGGTGATCAGCAGTAGTCAGCATGCATTCACTAAAGGTAAATCATGCTTGACTAAACTAATTGCTTTCTACCATAGAACAACAACTACCTNCACCGCTGTAAGGGTCCTGGCCATTATCTGAAAGGTCATGGCAATCTGGAGACTTGCCTGAGGACTGGAGAAAAGCAAATGGCACCCTGGTCTTCAAAAAGGGTGAAGGCAAGAAAGAGAACCAGAGAACTACTGTCCAGTCAGCCTCACCTCAATCCCTGGAAAGGTGATGAAATGCCTCAGTTCTGCAGGGCATTTGTATCCCCATGAATGACAATAAGGTGATCAGCAGTAGTCAGCATGCATTCACTAAAGGTAAATCATGCTTGACTAAACTAATTGCTTTCTACCATAGAACAACAACTACCTGGATGGACAAGGGAAGAGCAGTGGATGTGGTCTAACTCAAGTTCTGCAAGGTTTTCCACACTGTCACTCACAACATCCAGGGAGTGTGGACTGGATTAGTTGGCAGTGAAGTAGATTAAGAATTGGCTGAATGGCAGATCCCAGAGGGTCATAATCAGTGGCACAGAGTCAGGTTGAAGGCCTTGATCTAGCAGTGTCCCTCAGGGCTCAATACTGGTGCAGGATTTTTTTAACTTATTCAACAATGTCTTTGATAAAAGGGCAGATACCTCCTCAGCAGCTTTACTGGTGACTCCGAGCTGGGAGCAGTGGCCAATACCCACGTACTGTGCAGCCCTTCAGAGGGACCTCAAGAGGCTGGAGAGGTGGGCAGAGAGGAACCTTCTGAAGTCCAGTGAGGCAAATGCAGGATCCTGCACCTGGGGAGGACCAACTCCATGCACCGGCACAGGCTGGGTGAGCTATTGGGAAGCAGCTCTGTGGAGAAGGACCTTGGGGTTCTGGTGGACAGCAGCCTATCCGTGAGCCAGTAGTGTGTCCTTGTGAAGCCAAGAAGGCCGATGATATTCTGGGGTCCATCAGGAAGAACATTGCCAGCTGAAGGAGGTGATCCTGCCCCTCTACTCAGCCCTGGTGAGGCACATCTGGAGTGCTATGTCCAGTTCTGGGCTCCTCAGCACAAGTGGGACATGGAGCTCCTGGAGAAAGTGAGTTCGGGGGAGAGATATGAAGATGATTAAGGGAGTGGAGCATCTTTCTTACAAGGAAGGCATGAGGGAGCTAGGCCTGTTCAGCCTCAGGAAGAGGCAACTGAGAGGGGCCTTATTAATGTCTGTAAGTACTTGAGGGGAGGGTGCCAGGAGTTTGGACCAGGCTCTTCTTGGTGGTGCCGAGCAATAGGACAAGAGGCAATGGGCAGAAACTGATGCATGGGAAGTTCCACAAGAACATAAAGGAATAACTTGTGTAGGTGACCACGCACTGGCACAGATTGCCCAGAGAGGCTGTGGAGTCTCCCTCACTGGAGATATTCAGGAACCAGCTGGACACAATCCTGTGCCATGTGCTCTGGGATGACCCTGCTTGAGCATGGAGGTTGGACCAGATGACCCAGAGTGGTCCCTTCCAACCTGACCCATCTTGTGACTCCCTGAATAATGGAAATTATGAGCGCTGCTTATATAAGGATGACACAAGCAGGACCTTGTGTTTGCTTGATAGAATTTAATATATTTCATTAGGGAAACAACTTTTTTGTAACGATCTTAGTGACTTATTTAAAAGTCATTGGCTTTTTTGGTGAGCTGGACAGACTTGTTTAATATTTCTGTTATTCATGATTTCTGTTACCAAATGAAGAAACTGCCACCAGGAATTTATTTTTCCTATAACAA
The DNA here is from genome assembly GCA_013396875.1 of Vireo altiloquus. Taxonomy (NCBI): domain Eukaryota; kingdom Metazoa; phylum Chordata; class Aves; order Passeriformes; family Vireonidae; genus Vireo; species Vireo altiloquus. Next base: position 107,419 of record VZRF01011855.1, read on the forward strand.
CTATGCCAGGTTTTTGGCAAGAAAAATTTCGTGTTCTATCGTTTATTTCACTGAATATTCTGATGCTTGTGTCTGGCATTCAGTGATCACATTCTGGTACAATGCCTACAAAGATCTATTTGTTCAGGGTTGTTCCCATGTCATTGTTTTAACACTTTTTTTTTTCCTGCTTATGTTAATTGTTTAACTCTCAATTTGGTTGGGTTTTTTTTGCAGGGTTTGAAAAACCAGGCCCGGGTTAAACTGAACATAGTTAGATGTCCTCCAGTAACCACAGTCTTGATCAGAAGACCGGACCTCAGATATCAGTTGGGCTTCAGTGTACAGAATGGGATTGTAAGTAGATTCCCCACTTTCTGATCAAGCTTTAACATACATGAAATTTCCTCTCGATTTGCGGGTAAGTTTTAGCGTGAGAAGAGGGAAGTTGCTATTTTCTCTCTTACAGCAGGCAGGATTATGCATTTTTTAAGTCTAAGATACAAAAGTTGGATCAATAAGAGTTATTCTTTGTCTTTGGCTCTACTTACTTCACAACTTAAGAGTCAGACAGAGGGACAAAAAAGTTATCTCAGCTTAAAAAACAAAAAATATGTGGAAGAGTCTGCTTTCAGCATGCATCATACATGTCTTTAACCAAGCCACTGCATGATCTCAAAAGAAAAAGCCTGTTCTTGATCCTTTTTGTTGTAAGGCATCTGCCTAATGAACATCATTGAATTCAGGTCCTTCATAGACTCATAAATTTCCAAACACAAGACATGTCATGTACAAAAGGCAGCCTTTTCTGAAAGTTTATTCTGCTCTTGGAAGAGAATATCCATTAGTTACTTGTCACTAAAAAATTTTACTTTCAGTCAGCAATTGATTGCATCTTAGGATTTGTTCCAAGTCTCTGTGTTTAAATGTTGATTCATAGCTTGCAGAAAAAATTGAGTAATCAAAAGTCTCTGTTTCTTATCCAGCCCATGATGAGCTTGTGCTTTCCCTTCCAGATCTGTAGCCTTATGAGAGGAGGCATAGCAGAGCGAGGAGGTGTGCGTGTTGGCCATCGGATCATTGAAATCAATGGGCAGAGTGTTGTAGCAACACCCCATGAGAAAATTGTTCACATCCTCTCAAATGCTGTTGGTGAGGTAAGAACCAGCAATGTGTCTAGGCAGTGTAGCACAGTTCATTGCTGTTACCAGTAACAACCAGTGGAAACCAGTAAAAAGCAGTGTCCTTCAAGGGACTGTACTGGGACCAATACTCTCGTCATGTCATGCTTGGTCAGTGACAAAGTGCAATTGAGTTGCACTCTGAGCAGGTTTGAAGGTGACATCAATATCAGCAGTGCTTAAGGAAAGGGATGCCATTAGAGAGACCTGAACAGACTCAACAAGACCAAGTGCGAGGTCCTGCATCTGCATCTGGGCAATCTCCAACATCAGTAGAGGGATTGAGAACAGCCCTGCAGAGAGGAACTTAGTGGAAGGAAAGTTAGACATGAGCCTGGAATGGGCACTTGGAGCCCAAAAAGCCAGCTGTATCCTGGACTGCATCAAGAATAGTATGGCCAGCAGGGCAAGGGAGGTGATTTTCCCTCTGTATTCTGCTCTTGTGAGACCTCGCCTGCAGTGCTGTGTACAGTTCTCGGGTCCTCAACATAAACAAGGTATGAACCTCCTTGAGCAGATACAGAAAAGGATCAGAGGGCTGGAACACCTCTCCTGTGAGAAAAGGCTGAGAGGCTAGGTTTTTCAGCCTGGAGAAGAGAAGACTTCAGGGAGACCTGAGAGCAGACTCTAAGTTTATAAAGGGAGCTTCTAAGAAAAATGGACAGAGACTTTTACCAGGGTCTCCAGTGCAGAGCTATGGGAAATGGTTTTAAACTGAAAGAGGGTAGATGTATTAGATAAGGAATAAGAAGAAATCCTTCACTATAAGGGTGGTGAGCCACTGGCACAGGTTGCCCAGAGAAGCTGCGGATGCCTCATCCCTGAAAGTGTTCAAGGCCAGGTTGGATGGGGCTTTGAGCAACCTGGTCTAGTGGAAAATGTCAATACGTGCAACAAGGCAGTTTGGACTAGATGATCTTCAAAGGTCCCTTCCAATTCAAACTGTTCTATAATTCAGTGGTTCTACGTCTGTTGGCCTGTTGCTAATCAAATCCAAAAAGCTGAAGTGAGAGCAAGCCTGCACACTGTTTCTTTCATTATTTGCCCCATAATTCTGTGCTTTAGAAGAAGCCTACTCTGAAAATATGAAGTGTTCAAAATTTTCAATGGTTCATCAAAACTAAACATATTATTTCATCAAATCATCACCTACAATACTTTAATAAGGGTATGAAAACGCTAAAGTTTTACCTTTTCTTTGCCTTGTATGGCCTTATTTGGGTCCTTCACATGAGGTATGCATGTTTAGGAATATGTTTAACTTGGCTTATTTCCTCCAGATTCACATGAAGACTATGCCAGCTGCCATGTACAGACTGTTGACTGCACAAGAGCAGCCAGTTTACATCTGAAGCTGACACCTCACCGCCACAGTGTGCATGGAAGATGTTTTTCCTCATTAGTGCTTGTCTCTCTAGTGCTGCATTTCTTTGTCTGCAGAGACATTTCTTTTTCTCTCCCCCCTTCACAAACACAAATGCACTGTTGCCCTCTCCTCCATCCCTTTTTCCTCTTCTTCCCACAATTTTCCCGCATTTTGGTAAGGAGCAAAATACATCTATGGAACTATTTTGGTTGCATCTTTTTACAGGTGAAACTTCATACAGCTCCACATGAAAAACAGGTAAACAACAGCAGCATAGTTTACAGCAGTATTCACAGATGGCTCTATTTCATACAACATTATCAATTTTATTTTTGTGACTATAATTTTACAAACCAAGTAAATTAAATGTTGCTGAATGAAATATGTCTTTACCAAACAGTTAGAAGTATAGGGTACAAAGTGTTCTCTTGGATATCCTGCATGTGACTTTGCTTTTCTTGCCCTATTTTCCCACAGGCACTAAGGTCAGTACTAAAGGTTTGTGTCTGAAGGGAAAGTAGAGTACCAAAAGGATTGGTTTTGCCCTCAGGAAAAATTGCCTGCTTATGAAGACTCAGTAAATGCTGCTGTTGTAAAATGAATTGTCCAAATTCACACCTTTTAATTCCCCTCTGTCATCAGTTCTACATGTTAGTAGGACCCCAAAAGATACTCCATGAGTTCCTGAAACATGTTATACTTGCATTACTTACACTAAGAAATTTGGGAGGCCTTTTTTACAGCTGCCTCCCCCTCTCTGCCCCCAGGTTTCTATCTCCTAGTTTTCTTCTGCTTTGTCTTTTATAGTCCTTTCCTTAATTTAGAGGTTAAAGAAGTGGGGGGGAGGATCTTTAAATATCCACAAGAAAAATAGTGAGGGGATTTGCTGAATAGCTACACTTTTTCTAGGCTCTTAATTCCGGTTTTGGTGCACATAGCCATGTGTGCCAGTGTATATAGACATTTTTAAAATTGTGCTTCCTATTTATGAAGTTTGAATATAAGAGATCTGCAGACTGTTCTAAGTAATTTTGTTCTCTGAGCCAGTTTAACATATATTTTTGTCCAAAGACCTGTCTAATTTTACTGACTTCCTCTTTAGTTCATGATATAGGTAACAGTGGAGAGGATGAGGCAGGAATAAACTTATTTATTTTGTTATATAATTTAGCTTGTGATTTTTTTCCCATATGTATGGCACTTACAAGAGATATGTGTGTACTATATGCACTTGTATGAAGATGATAAACTGTAGGGATGTATGAAATCTTGTATTTGATTAGCTCTAAGTTGCATGCTAGAGACAAAAGGGGAAAAGGGGGCTGGGTTGGGTTCTTCAGTTTTTTTAAGAGGGTTCAAAATAAAAAAGAAGCAGTGGCTTTTCTTCCTAGTGAGAGAATTCTACGTTCTCTGTAGTTACTTTTTTTCAGGACTGTATACTGGTGTTTATACTGAAGTTGAGCCATGCGTTTAGTCCAGGCTAGTATGTTGATTTCTTTTAAAGAAACAGTTTGTGCTGTGTTTTACTGTGGTAGAAAGGCTCAGTACATGAAAACAAGAGCAGACAACACACAGCCACACCTCACTTCTGCTTTGCAAATGCGGTGTTGTTCATGGTCACTTGTTTCTCACTTGTTGTGACGTGAGCTGTGCAATGTAAGCGTTGCTTGCAGTCCAGTGGTGATCCTAGACATTGCTATGGGGATTCATGGAAGTGGGTGTGTGCATGTGCACTTGCTGCAAACACTGCTAAGAACCACTGAGCACTCTTGTCAGAGGTCCATTTTTTGGCTTTCTGAAATCATGAATAACCACAGCCTGATCAGAGAATAAATTGTGTTTCTGTGGGAAGCAGATATTTAAGGGACACAATGAAGTGGTGCATAAACTGTTGTAGTAAGGGGATATGTTTTAGTGTTGAAATTAATGTATGATGACTTGATTTTACTGCATTTCTTGTTGTTATATAATTTAATCCAAGGCTCCAGAATAGCAGATTGCACAAGAGAATGGTGTTAGTATTCCAGGTTAGTACATAACTCTGCTGCCTGAGTGATGCAACAAGATAATTAATGGCTTGTGAGTATATTGTTTAACTGTAGACACCTGGTTTATGGTAATTTGAACCTTTTTTTTCTAGAACTTTCCATATATATAGTTATAAATGTAAATATGGTATATAACCATGTACAATTTAGAAGATTATATACAGTGCAGCCTTTCCATACGTTGCCTGAGGAGACTTAGAGAACTCTTCAAGACACAGTTACCCTGGTTCCTGCTATGTGTATGCCCTCCACTTCACTTGTTTTTGTGGTTCTGTATAGCCCATGTGGTGAAGTTTTTAACTCACTTCACTGGGAAATGATGGAAATCTGAACATGCAAATGTATTTAGAGAAGAAACAACTGTTTCTTTGGAAATCTTACAGCCAGCAGTCTTTGAAGTTACTGTTCATCCTAAATAGGTGCTTAACATTAGGCAAATGAATGCTTGCAGGACCAGAGTTCAGCAAAAAAAAATCTCATTTTTCCAATTACAGTATGTCCATATGATTTCTAAACTGAGAGGTCCAAGCATGTGCACTTCTGAGAACAGTCTTGTAAACAATCCCGTTTTACTCTGTAAACAGAAAGAGTTTCAAAAAAATGGAACTCAAAGGGAAGGCTGGCTGTTCTCTAGACTGTTGCAACAGTTTGATAGGTCAGATATGGGGATCTTTAACAGATGCAAAGGAACATTCCTTCAAAGGTTTACATTCCTTCTTCAGTGACAGACCTGAATTCTTTTTCTTTCATCCTTGCTGCTTCATACAGTCTAATTAACTCTTCAGTGTTTACATTAAGGATGAAACATCCCTTGTATTTTTTACTTTTGAGAAGTTTCACGTTTGTTTTGAATCTTGTTTGAGTCTTGGTTTGCTTCAAGTTTGCTAGCTTTCCTTCTTTTCTAAAAGAAATGTATTTCTCAAGACAGCAACATGGTTGAGAGCTCTTGTACATATTTAGCGCCGTACCTAGACTTATGAAGTTGTACTATTGTTCTGTAAAGAGGATGAATAGAAATTATTGTAAAGCGTTGGGAAAAGCATAGTATTGTATTTGTAACAATATTGTTCTTTGTAAACATTTAATGATCTCTATATATAAATATAAATATATATATAAATATATGTGAGCCTGGAATGTTGATATTGCACATCTACTGAATGTAATTACTCTGATGTTTTCTGCCACAGGTCTCTGACCTCTCATGAAGCTGTGCTGGTTTGATTTGGGGGAGAGACAAGAGGGGAGAAGAATGGGCTTTTTGTTTTGGATGGGACAGGGTAGGGGGTTTCTGGCCAGGTATTTGGTTGTGATGTATTTACTGTGCTACATTCTTTTATTTAACAGAGCGCTAATGTCTGTAAGATTTGCAACAATAAACTACAAAACAAAAATACCTCAGACAAGGCTGCGAATTTGCTCATACTGACTAGAGGCTGACTTACCGATGCTCAGTACATAATTGGAAGGTGTCTGAAGTTCTTTGCCACTTAGTCTGGAGTAATTCTGTGTTTCTGCAGGTGTGAAGCAATGCTGTTAACTTTATTTTTAAAACAGCGTTTTTTTCAGACAATACATGACACTAGTGCTCCTAAACAAAGCTGATTCCTAATCTAAATGGCATCCCAGTTTTTACTGCGTGAAATGCTGCTGTGATTGTGACAGAAATACTATTTCATTCTTTCATAAATGGGGCTTTGATAAAAATTCTTCACACTAAGAGTAATTTCAGAAATCACTGTGTTCCTTCAGGTGTCATCAGCATGGTTTATTATGAAAGACCTAATACCATTTGAATAAATAAAAAGTGTAATTGTAATATATCTGTCCTTAGAATTAATCCTGCAATCGCCTGTCCTAAGGTTACAAAGATTTGTATAATGAGAAATTATGAAGAGTATGATTATATTTGAAAGTCAACCAAAAAAAAGTAATCAAGGGAGTATTTCTTCTGGGGAGGCTTCATAGGATTTTCTGTGCTTTGTAGGTTGTCGTGAGTACTTTGAAACTACAGAAATGACATACTAAATTTGCACTAGAGCTGATTCAGAAGCCACTTAGTGGCTCTTCATAACATGAAATACAAACACCATCAACATGAGAGAATAAAGTTATTTCACCTTAGTTGCTTAAGTGATAGGCTGAATAAATCGTGAAGTCCCTGGTGAAGGGCGCAGCAGAAGGGCTGAGCTTGCTTTCCGTGCTTCCCTGTGTGCCACCCTCCATCCTCCTCTTTATTCTCACCATTAGCTGTACACATCAATTTTCTGTGTTACAAACTTTTCTGCATTTCAGTGGATAAACTGAACTGGATAAGCCTTTACTTTAGCAGCACAGATGAAAATGCCACAGATGTGCTGTATTCACAGAGGACACGTTTCTTGCCCTCACCTTCTGTGTTTTAATGGTTTGGATCCACAGAGAGGACAAGCAGACCCCACCCCAGTTCCAGCACCCTGTAGTGCCTTGCTGGCTGAAGAGGTGATGCTGGTGACCTGTGGGGACTGACAGTGTCAGTGACAGGGCCGGGACTGTAATTTAAATAAATGTTCTGTGCAGAAGCACATGGAGCAATCCTGACCTAAAATCATGGCATGTGAAGGGTTGGTGATCCATGTGCCTGTTACCTGAGGAGTGCCAGGCCTGTGCTGTGGTGCTTTGTGCTGCTTCTACATTGGACCTCCAGGGATGTCCCTTGGCCATAGGATACATTTAGATGGTTGATTATAAGAAAGGAGCCTGCTGACAGCCCCGATGGTACTCAAAATGGCAAATACCACCCAGCAGTACCTGTGTGTCCATGCCTTTGCCTAGAATTGCACCAGTAAGGTCCCATGTGAACATCCCTTTTGTAAGACAGTAGAAGCAATGAATAGGGTTGTTTTCAAAGAAAAATTTTTATTAGTTCAGATTACCTAAATGGGGTAAAATGAATGGGATCTGCATAACTTGTTGTGCCCTGCTTGATGCTGCTCAATCTGGAGTTCGCGACACATGAAGGAATATAGAATTAGCTGTACTAGCTTCCTTCTTCATAGCCCCTGCTCAAATAAATAGCATTTTAGATGAGTCTATACAGAGAGTGCTTTTCTTCCCAGGATGGTAACAAGCCAGCACCACCTGTTGCAAAACACCTGTGCTTTTGGGTTTGGATGCCGTTCTATCATTAGCACAAAGACAAAAATAATGTTCTGCCATTAAGTGAGAAGTTCACTGAGCCAAAAGAGCACTTCTTCAAGACAGTTTTTATTTTTAGTACAGTTTGCACATCAACCTTCTTCTATAAAGAATAATTTTAGAATCCTGTACACCATTTTGTTACTAACTTCCTTATCTGAAGGTCTGCATTTTATAACAGGAGATTTTAGCTTAAACCAAAGTACCGAAAAATTGCAAAGTTCTTCAATACTGCTTTTCACAGCTCCTTCCCCAAGGATGATGTATCGTCATACCCCACAACTACACATTACCAAACTTCATAGAGATTCAGCACAGTCGTGTATCATAAGCAGATGAGTTGCAACTGAGAGCCCAAAAAGGTCAGCTTGCAATCTGCTTAATAGTCTTGGTAGAATGATCTTCCCCTTTGGAGTCTGTGCATGAGAGTATTAAAAAAGAAGGTGATTATTGACAAACCCATCCACCCACTTGCCAGAGATGATCTTCCTCTGCAGTATGTGTAAGTCTGACAGAAGTGCTCTGCTGAGGAATAACCAAAAAGCCAGCTCAAAGTACAGTTTCCCTGACAACACCAATAAGACTGTGAGGCCGTTCATGTTCTGCTCTTTGGCTTCTCCTCTCTTCTAGCTGTTCTCCCTCTGTGGTAAAAGTACTCAGGTCACCACAGCTCTCCAGGTACAGCAATCCAGGATGCAGTCTGAAAGGTAACACAGGGACTCTAAATGACACAGCTTGCTGGGCAGGTGCCATCACCTTTAAAAAGAAAAAAAAACTTTAAATCAGAATTGTTTTCAGGCTCTTCCATTAAAATAGTTCTTCCAACTAGGAAGAAGCTAGTTGTAGTGCTGTCTATTATGTTTAAAGAATAATTTTAAAATAAAACCCCTAGAATTTGCCAAGGAGGCATGGAAAAAGCAGTCCTATTTCGGAAAAGGAATGGGTCAATTTTTTGTTCTTTTGTTGTTGTTTGTGAGATTTTTGTTTGGTTGGTTTGGTTTCCCCCTCAAAAATGCACAGGAATTCTCTCAGTCCAACCTATGGCCTGTCTGGTATTGTTTAGAAGAAACCTAAATGTTGCTTCCTTGCAGAAGCCACTGAACTGTGACAACCTTCAGGCCTGTGTGATACATTAAATTCTCATAAAAAATCTTCTTCCCTCCTGTTTCTGTCAAATTTGTCAAGGCTTCTGTTGTGTGAAGGCTGCAGTGGGAAATCCCACTTTATTTGCAGAGCCTAAATGACAGTGATGTATTTTGCATAAGAACCCAAACCAAAACCAGCTGTCACCGCAAATCACTTGTGCTATGCATGATTCAATTCACCTACCCAAATTGTCTGTAAGTTACCAAAGCATTTGTTTGATGAAGTCTGCAGTGTCTGAAACTTCTGGATATTTATTCCATTAATATAAGCACATATTTTCTATTTTCTGCCTTTCTTTCTTAAGTACTAGGTCTTATTTTTATCCTGGGAGCCAATCATGAAAAAGTTGTTTCTAGTGGGTTTAGATAAAAATTTCCTTTCGAGCCTCCATTCCTTCTGGTTTGTAATAGCAAATGCTTATTTATAACATCTTCTCCCTCTCTCCTGCCACACTCAGTATAAAATGCTGTCATGTAATTTACAGTTCATGATTCCTCCACAGAGACTAACTCAGTTTTTAAATACACACATACTCTGTCTTCTGGCTCATAGAGCAAGATAGAACCTCTCACACACTCCCTACAAGAAACTAAAGCACTGAAGGAAGCCAGTTTGGTTCAAAAACTCTGACACACAGACTGGCAAATGTAAACCTGTACTTCCAAACCAGGGGCAGTGGGTTTCCACATCATCTGATAAATACAAGTAATAAAACTACCTGCTCAAGGAAAGTGGCACTGGTGACAGCTTCTGCCATATGTTTCTCATCTGATTTTAAGACAGACTTGATATTTTCCACCAAGTCATGTATGTCTGGGCTCATGCTGCAGGAGGACTGCTCAAGGATCCAGGCCACACGCCGTTTAGTGTCCATGTAAGACTTATAGTCTATCAGAGATTGGGGTCTTCCCCTCAAAGCTCTTGCTCTTGAACTCTTCCGCCAGGTGACAGCATTCAGTGGATTTGCATTGTTCAGTGTTCTGGTTTCACAGCTGAGCACTGCCCCTGAAGACAAACATGAAACAAAGCAAACAATCCACATGGTTCACGGTATTCCTGGAGATTTTCTCAGGATCCTCATCCTGATTTGATGAGGATGCAGTACAGTTTAGCCATGTTAAACTACAGTCTAGCATGGTCACAGTGGTATGGAAGGCTCACTCTATTAGACTTACACAAAATGCCTGTAAAATAGTCATACATAGCTATGGTTGAGTGCATATCACATGTCAAAAGGTCTGGAGGGACTCTTCCCCTTTGGAAAGCTCTGTAATTTTGTGTACATTGGTTCCTTTCTCTTGTTTCTGATCTGCAGAGACCTGAAATGTGTGTTGAATGTTAATGTAAACATAAAGGTAGAAGGCTTTTATGATTTCTCGTAAACTTTTTGTAACTTTTAGTTATTAGAAGTCAGGAGGACAAGTTACAAAATACTGAAAATAACTACCTGTCCAGCTGGAGGCTAGTAATACTACAAAGTGGAAATTCAATGGGGAAAAAAAAAAACATAACAAAACATTCAAAATTACCTTGCAAGGACTAAACAAAAGACAATGCAGAATCAATTTCACTGCCTTTCATCCAAATAAAAATTCACTGCCTTTGGTGTAAACAAGTTATCAGATTTTGACCCCATTAAAAGGAAAAAAAACCTAAAAAACCCAAAACTGCACCTACAGACTGTTCAAGAAGCCCTTTAGCATTGGCTTCACATCAAAAAATGCCAGGAGCAGATGCAAAACGTCCCACCAAGAAGAGCAATTTCCATTGTTGCTGTGAGTTCCCTTTCTGCAGCACTCATGACTAACTCTCAGATCTACTCCTGCATGGACCTAACCTCAGTCACACCGAGCCTAAAGCTTCCAAATGCTTCTGACATGGAGCCTCTCTACAGCAGAAACACTCTGCTTTCACAGCTATGAATAGGCTCTGTGTCATGTAACTATTGCTTCAGCAGCAGATTCTCCGGGCTGCTGTGCTGGAAGTTGATAGGAGAAGAGAAAGCACATGATACAGTAGGGCCATGAAAACATTCCACAAAAACAGCAAGTGTAATCCACATAGGCATGCTCCCAATATCCAGAATAAATGGCTGTTACTAATATGCCCCATTGGCGCTTACATTTTGAGTGCTAGAATGTATCAGCAGCTACTGCGGGAATTCCAGTATCCTCTAGTGAAAACTGCAAGACCCCTGACTGGTGAGTTTTTCCAAGACTGTCAGCAGTTTAACAGACTATGCAGTCACAGTAGCAGTTTTCCCACAGCAACAGAATTAGATCACCAAAGCAGTTTCATCAACTGTCTACCATGGGTTGTGTTGAGTTTTTGGGGTTTTTTTTTGATGGTATGAGGATTGAGAATAGGCAAGCAAATTTATAGGCTAATACCAAATTCCCAAGCCAATTTTGTTTTAAATGGCTCTCATTGACAACTGCTCCTGTAAGATTTTATGTGTCAGTGCACTGAGAAATCCCATGTGCTCTCCCTATGCATTTTCCACCACCCCTCCCCCCTCCCCAGAGTAGCTGCCAAGACCTGGCTACAGACCTTGTTCCTAGCTGTGAAAACCTAAAGAGCAGCAAGAGTAAGGAGTGTGGTGGAGAAGGCTTGGCAAAGCACAAGCTACTGTAACATGGGTACTCTGTTGGGAGAGCTGATCTCTGCAGGTGCTAGGTTCAAAGTACCGAACTTCTGAGAAGTGTTATCTTTAAAGAACCATTATACAATCACTGACAGAGAAAAGGGAGTCACCTTGAGGCAGCTGGCAGTGCAGAAGCACAGGATCACTTTTAGATCGTTTCCGCAAGGGATCGAAGGCTCTCCTGTTCAATCCTGCAGGCACGCAGCTTGTATTTGAAGGGGAAAAGCTCACTCTGCTGGAAGGCTCCTGAATTTCTTCCGCTGAATAATCAGGAACAGAAAGTAAAGGTAGTCAAAATAAAGCAAATCTGTTTTGCTGTTATCAGACATGGATTTTTTCCCCATCTCACCTGCAAATCTGTAATGACTGAACACAAAAGTCTAGAGGTGCATGTATGTGCACACAGACTCACATTTACTGAACAGTAACATGGGTCTAAAACATGTTTAAATGTTTGCAAAAACCAGTTCAGCCTTATGCGACTGGAGTAGCGAATGACTACAGTCCAGTTCAGCCTAGTACAAAAATCACCTTAAACTACCTGATCAGAGAGAAGGGAGCTACAGCTTTACTGGAGAAAAACTAAATCTAACAAAACCCCAAATCCTCCTGCTTATAAGCAGCTGTACCTAGATATGACAGCATACAATCAGAGAGGTCAGTCACCTTTTGCAATTAAGTAGCTTGTAAACCAGTCATCAGTCCCTAAAAAGGAATTAAAATCTTTAAATATTTTCCTGAATTCTTGTGATATGTTATATCCTTCCCACTCCTCCTTTTCCTAAGATTGAAATTACATGCTGCAATTTAATGAACAGGACAGGATGAAGCTCTGTATATTTCTCACTAAGCTTGGTTCTGTACCTCCATCTGGTGGCACCCAGCATATTACAGAAAACAATTTTCTTGCTCATGCAGGAGTTAAAAAATTTGTAGTGGGCTGCCCCTGGCTGGATGCCAGGTACCCACCGCAGCTTTTCCATCACTCCCCTCTGCAACTGGACAGGTGAGAAAAGGCTCATGACTTGAAATAAGGACAGGGAGAGATCATTCATCAATTACCATCATGAGCAAAACAGGCTCTTCTCGGGGTTATTAGCTGAATTTATCAAAAGATGAGCTGGATAATTAGCTCATCATTTTTTTAAAAACAAATCTTTAAAACACCTTCCCCCAACCCTCCCCTGGGCTCTATCTGCTGCCCTGCACTGGTGGTGGGAATGTGGGTTTCAGTCAGTTCATGACACATTGTTTCTGTGGCTGCTCAGGGAGAGGAGTCCTTCCTCTGCTCCAGCATGGGGTCTCTCCCACAGGAGACAGTTCTCCAGGAATTTCTCCAGCATGAGTCCATTCCACAGGAAACAGTTCTACATAAAATGCTGCACACACTTGGTGTGTTACCTTGGAGAAGTTGTTCACTTGGTATTTTTTTAAAAATTCTGAACAGATTATTGAACTGATTTCATGATCTTACGATAATTCTTAATAATGTTAATGTTTCAGAAGTCATTATTCTTAATAATGTCAGTGTTTCAGAGAGAGATAATTGTCTTAAGGTGGTGTGTTCTAGAAATGCATACACCTAGTTTGTGATGATACTGAGCATCTACCAAGCATTTCTTGCCAGCAGCAACAGGTTGCCTGCCTACTACAGTCAGCAGGGAAAGTCCCATTCTCCTTGACAGGAGTGATTATGAAGTCAATAAAACAATTTTATCTGGCATAAAGAAGCTTAGAGCTCCTCCTGCAGCCAGCAGTCAGGATTCCCCTTGCTCTGCTGGCAGAGTAGTGCACAGCTTTATCTTCCATCGGGAGCTATTCTCAGTTGATCAGCCCTGATGATGCCAAGGGAATCACAGCACCATACACAAATGCCCTGACATGACAGCCTGCCAGCATAAACTGAAAGTTCACGTTTTATTTATAGACTGCTACACTGCACCAGCTGAGACAGCCCGTAGACTTCCTCTGCCACAATTCCAGCATAAGCCCCCATTTTATATTTTCATCCTGCTGTGTGGCCGGCAGGCAGCTTAGTTCCTCACAGTCACTCACTCTTCCTCAGTGATATGGGGAGGAGAATTGGAAGGACAAAACTGGCAGAACTAACAGGCTGCGACAGCCAACAGCTGGAGTGAGGTGGGGAGAAAAAACCACAACAAACTGAAAGGAAAACAAGTGATGCAAAAGCAATCACCCAGTGCTAGCTGATTGGTGCCCAGCCAGTCCCTGAACAACAACAATGCTGGGAAACTCCCCCCAGGTCACAAATCCAAACCAGCACCATAGGCTTCTATGAAGAAAATTAACTCCATTCCAGCCAGATGCAGTACACCTCCCCAAACTTAAAAAAAGGAAGATACTACTCAGTGTATTTCTTAAATTCCAGGGAGCCTTGGTGTCTAGAAGAAGCAGTGTTAATTTTCTTTCTAAAGAGGCTTACTTTTTTTTTATCCTAATTTAACCGGTAGGCTGATAATTAAAAATCTCTTTACAGACTTCTTTATTAAAAAAAAATACTGGACAGACCAGTTGAGATGATGGAGAGGAGGTTACACTTTGCCATATGTGCTCAGGTAGGTCTAATTCTTGCAAAGGAAGTTTTTAAATACAAATGCCTCAATGTCTCATCAGAGCCTCTTTTCAAGCAAAACAAAACATAACAGAAGAGAGACTTTCCTGACTGTCCTTCACTGCAGGTGCATTTTCTATGGCATTTTTTTCCTGTTTCCCTTTCTCATAACTTTAAGCAAGTCACCATGTACCCTTGTGCTTGATAACCTGGTTTTGTTTGAGCTCAAGAAGCTCTGAGAAAGCAGCAGAATTTTTACCAGTAAGAAAGCTTTGAGAAAGAAATCCAAAGGAGCTGTAGCAAAAGGTTTCATTCTGGTTATCACAGCTGGTAAGACACCAGAAGCATCCAAGTGCTTGTTTTCAGAGGTTTCAGGCAGACTGTCAGAGTTTAAGGGGCTTTGACAGAGTTGACATTTGGCTAAAGTCTGATTTTACGCAAACTCTTTTTTTCCCCTGGCTCCAAATAAAAGGAACAATTTCAACTGATACAGTTCAAAACAAACATGTTGGGTTTTTTTTTTCATTTCTTACGTAGGTTGGGATAAGACAGGCCACAATCAAATAATTTTTTTATAAAATAAAAATAAAAAATTAATATATAAATGAATAATTTTAGGCTTCCCCCCTGGCCCCAGCCTTCACTCTCCTGTGGTGTGAATATTGCACATGAGACAATCTTGCCATAATGGCCAAGTTCAAACAAAAATTGGAACACATTTTTATGGTCTGTACTGGAAAAGCTGGAAGTTAATAATGTTTAACCACAAGCATATATTGCAACAAACATTAGTCTAAAAATTACTTGGAACTATAGGCATGGTTTTTAAAACAGTGTAGAGCAAATCTTGGTGTGGTGTCTAAGAGTAGTTTAGCTACCCGCTGTACCAGGATGCAGAAAATATTTAGTAATTCCTCCAGTCCAGGCTGGATAATGGAGTAATTCCCAGTTTAGCTCCACACAGTACAGCATTCTATTTTTTTCCTGGTCTTACCAGCAACAAAATGTTAACAGGCACCATCACATACACTATACAAGTGGAAGCACTGGAGCTGGACATCATTTCTTGCAGCATATGGATATAGTGTCAGAAACTAATTGTAGGTTACTAAAATGGAAATATATGTTTCTTTTTATATCTTACATGAAAACAACTTTTTATGCTTGTAAAAGTTTTAAATATTAATCCTTGTTCCCACTGCCCAAAACAATCATGATTCTGTAGCTCTGGCTTGCAGTATGGTGGCTGTCTTTCAAAGAACTAATAATGCTGCTGCTATATTAAGTTGCATGTGTTGGATAGAACATTCTAGAACAAAATTTAAAATGTACTTTTTACCTTGAGAGGACTGCTTGTCACTTACTTCCCTTGAATCAACATCTTCCACGCTATTTATTTGAAGTGCACCTCCCTGGAAAAAAATGCGAAAGTTGAAAAATCACAAGTCACCATCTTTCGCTGGCATTTCCCTAAGAACTGCAACATCCACCTTAGAAATGGAACACTTTTTCTTAACTACACAGAGACCATGTGATATGAGTTTAATTCCATGAAAAATCAAGGCCAGCTAATGTCTAATATTCATGTTCCATCATTTGGGTCAGCCGATTTTATCCTATCCAGTATTTTCTGGGAAAAAGCAGCCATGTTTCGAAAACACCAGTAAAAAGGGATCACCAGTGATGGTAAAATCTTGACCTAGACCACCATGGGAGGAGTGCAGGTACTTAAGTGAAGTAAAGCAAGGAGGTCTTTTAGAATAGCCAGCAGCAGTGCTCCACATTGCTTTTTGCTCCTTCTCCCAGGCCTGGGCAGTTTTCCAACTGGAGAAGATTTTTCAGTTCTAGAAGTAAGTAATTAATTAAACTCTTTGGTGAAATTTACATTTGTAATCAAATGTATCCTCCAGACTTACATTCACCATGCTTCAGTGCAACCTCTCCCTTACAGTGGACAAAACCAAACTCCTGTGGCCATACCTGCTCAGAGCTGTTCAAGCTCCACACAGTTTCATAAGGTGGAGGTGGGTCCAGACGGCAGAACACTTCAACCCCTTTGATTCGTGTTCCATAAATATAGGGCAGTGAAATCACATCAGAGACAAGTGTGCTGCAGTAAATAACACAGAGCAAATCTGTCAGTACAGATTTCCAGCTGCAGAATAACATCGTCTTCTATCAAACTCCACTGGCTTCCCTGTGCGAGTTCAGACATTGGGGTCTAAGTCACAGATACCGAACTCACCAAGATCTGCAAGACACTGTCTCAGAAGAGGGCAGGGAACTGCTCCTTAGGATGTGCCTCTCCAGTGTGTTATGCAGAATTCAAATATCTTCAGGCTGTACTGGGCCTAGGAACCCATTTCAGTTTTACTTCAGAGATTCAGTTTTGTTACAAAAGATTAAAATACATGTTGTCACTCAAAATGTGACAGCCTAGCTCTGAGTTCTGTGAACCACTGAGTTCTTAATTATAACATAAATTCAAGATAAGTTCAGATACAGCTGCAGAGAAAAAGCCAGATTCAAACTGAAAGCTGTTTTTGTGATGACACAGGAATATTATGGTTGATCAATTCACAAAGGCTTGCATGAGGCAAATGCACCTCATGGCTGACCTTATTCCTCAGTTTCCAAAATACTCTCTGAAACCTTAAACACAGTAGAAATCCCAAAGACTTTTTGCTGCAACATCCTTCTTTAGGAGGTAGCTTTGAGAAGGAAGAAAACTGAACAATGCCTCGAGAAACCTTAATTTTAATAAACATATATTTGCTGGTGGTCAACAGCAGAGCTGGTAAGAAGACCTTCCCCATGCAATCCTCAGAGAAGTCTGTGACTCAAAGCATCTGAATTCTTCTCTGGGTTTTTTGTTTTTTTTTTTAACATTTCAGCTGCTGATTTGGTGCTGGGCAGGAACCTCAAGCAACACACAGAAACCCACATTTTGTCCTCCGGACTTTGGTCAAGTTTACAGCTATCACTAGCAGATGCAAGGCAAGTCCTTCTTCCCAGAATTTAGGGCTTCTCTGGACACTGGCTGGAGGGAACACAGATGACTGTGAAAATTTTTTTCTTGTAAGCTCAAAGGAAAGGATAGAATGATGGAAATGCCTGTGGAAGACTGTTTGCACAGACAGGAAAAGAATAAAACTTTCAAAATGAGAACCTGGAAGCCTTCTTATGAAAGGCTCCTCTGAAGGCAATGGAGGTAATGCATGGAGAAATCTGAGGAAAAGAAAGCACATATTTTGATTGCTGGTCATTGTATTTTTTAGTCTTAAAAATGGGGGAAATACAACATGTTAAAGTGGTTTTTAATTACAATCTATTTCATCTGTTCCAAAAGGCCTATGAATAGTTTTGGAGTACAATGGAGACAGATGCTCCATTGACATTACGTCTTCACATTTTCGTAGTATGTTCATGCTGAACTTACATTCAATATAAGCCACAAAATTATATACATTTTGAATCTTGGTTTTGTTTTTAAACATGCCTGATCTGGCCTACCCAGCTCAGTCATACTTTGACAATTAATGCTACGTCCAACAATTATGTTAAAACTTATTACAGAACATGTGACTAGAAAAGCATTCCTTTGAGTTCCTTAATTTAAAAAGTAATTTCCAGGATGTACCCAAACAATACTTTAATCTGAACTGAAGTGGATTTCTAGGCCCCAGGCAATCGGCTTGGTGCCTCATGTGCATTGCCTCCTCCCTTAAATGTATGTTTCTTGTGACTTTCACAGAATCACAAAATATCCTGACTTGGAAGGGACCCACAAGGATCAAAGTACAACTCCTGACAAACATCGCATTTTGTTTTTCACCTGGAAATTCAGCTCTAACTGTTTATGTTGTGCTAGCCCTGAAAAATAATGTAATTGCTATTTTTTTAATGTGTGAAATTAGAGTAGATGTAGGAACTGACTAGACACTTGTAGTGCTAGTTTCTTTTTGCCTGCCATTAAATAAGACAAATGTAAAGATTTTCCATGAGGAAAAGAGCAAATCAATTGGCTTTGATAGCTGGGCCTCCGACTTTCCGATTTAAATAGTGGCAGAGAATGCCTACCCGCTCCAAACGTGTCTTTGGCACCAGTTTTGATGGCTGTGATGTTTCCCTTTTCAGAGCATGTATCTGCCTTGGAGCTTGCAGATGGGGGCTCATCTCCCTGGATGTGGTTCCCGTCACATCCCCTTGCGAACAAAGGTTTGGGACACAGGGAGCTCAGCACAGAAAGCCAGAGCAGAGGTGCTACATGGAGTTCAGGATACAGTCTGGGAGGAAGAAGTGTGAGGAGGCTGACTGAGAAATGGCCACATCCCATCTCAGCGACTCCACAGGATCCGGCCTGGGCTGAGTCACAATTACTCATCTTCCAAAAACAGAAATTACTCCTGTCTGTTGCTTTGACTTCTGCACTGCTGTATAACTACCCAGAACACCCTGAAACAAGTAGTCTGACTTCAGAAAGATGTCATCTTCACATAAATGTTGCTATCAACAAGTTTTAACATAGTCACAGGCAAGGTAGCTACTCAATTTTAGACCACATAATCCTTAAATACTGTTCAGCAGCCCCTCCTGTGCAAGAAAAAGAAAAAGAAAAAGAAAAAGAAAAAGAAAAAGAAAAAGAAAAAGAAAAAGAAAAAGAAAAAGAAAAAGAAAAAGAAAAAGAAAAAGAAAAAGAAAAAGAAAAAGAAAAAGAAAGACGAAATATTTCTGCTGGGAAAGAGATAACCATCTAGAATTACATGCTAGACAAAGAACAACTGGTCCATTTTAAAGCAGTTATTAAGGAACTCTTAAAAGCATGTTTCAATAAATAATTATTCTTCCAAAGAGATCATGACACATTCCATTCTGTTCTCATATGCAGCTTGAGCCACAACTTTCACAGGAGATTTTTAGTAGTATTTTGAATTCAACTCCAGTCTCTGGTGTTTCAGAGAACCTGTTCATTGTAAAACCTATCGTTGTGCCATGTTATCATTTTCTAGTAAATCCCAGAATCTGTAATTACCCCTGCCAGGAACACACAGTTTTGAAAGTCATGCATGCTATTCCCGATGAGACAGTGAAATAAACTAAACAGTCCTGTCCACTGCAAAAAGGAGGAATTTTAAACAAGAGTCACGCAGTCTGCTTGAGCATTGTAATGCTTTATGTAGAAATACTGTATGTTCGGAACAGAATAATGCAGCCCCACCTGAGTCATAAAGCCAACCTGCAAGTTACTTTGAAGAGCCTATGACCACCTGCAGGGTAAGGGATTATTTGGCCAGGCAGTGCAGTCAAAACATACCCTTCGGTCAGCCCTAACAGCCCAAGAGGGAGAAGGGGAACAACTCTGGTGGGAAGGTCCATGGAGGAACACCATTCAGGGTCTCTGGTTCACCAAGTGGTTGTGTCTGGCTTCCCAATGCTGCCCTGATCTGCTCCTGACAGCATTGTGTAAGTTTTCAGCTGTGTCAAGCAGCAGTATTTCTCTTAACCCGAAATAGTTCTTACAGAATATGAACTCAAACCCACAAAATTTTATCCCCATACCCACACTGTATTTATGCTGTCTCCAAATGAATGAGGTTTCTTCTTCTTTTTTTTTTATCCCCCTAAAATCACAAACCTTTTTCACCTGAGAAAAAAGTCTTCAAAAAAAGCTAAGGCAGTATTTCGAAAGACACTAGAAGAAAGGAAGAGAGTGTGCAGTTTTACCTGTGACTTGTTTGTGGAGTACAAGAATTAAAAGTTGCAAAATAGGAGGGAGGTGGGACAGGTGGGACAAAATCATCAGGATCCAAAATGCGATCTTGGTCTTCAATCTGAGATTCATCCTAATCAAACAAAACTTCTGTTAAAACCCTTATGAGCCACAAATACTGCTGAACTGTGTAATCTATTAATACTGTTTGTACCACTCTTCACGGCAGGCAATGCCTTGTGCTCACTTACTATGCAGGATCTTCTTGATGCAAATATCTGTAAGTAATGCAGGGCAGCCACTAAGAAGCAGACTGTAGCGGTGACAGCATTCAGGACGCTAAGAGCTAAGAGAACTTTCTGAAGAACATGAAGATTATTGAAATTCAAAAATTAAATAATGGTATTTGTAAATGTCAAAACAGTAATAATAATAATAATAATAAACAATACTCAAACAAATAGAGAAAACACGGGGATGACCATGGCAATTACTTCTACGGAATGCATGGGATGAAGTATTAAGCACAGTCTCCAAGAATGGAGTCATTTGCAGAAACTTGTTTTACACTATTTATTGTCCTGACAGAGAGATCCAGAATGGGTTTAATACAGCTCAGATGTGATTTCTCCATCTGTTGATCCCAGAATTATAACCTTCCTCATAAATTTTTCGTGGGAAATCCAGATTCAATATGACCACAATTAAAGAAATGTCAAAGCTTTGTTAAATTTGAAGATGGTATATTTTAGCAGTTCGTAAACCAAGAAAGGCTGAGAAGTGCAAAAGACCAATGAAGGCATGAAATCATTAGCTAAAATTTACATCATATTTACCCCCATATCCTTGTCTGTATTCAGCTGTAGTTTTGGTTGCACTAAACACAAAAAAGGGGCAAGAACTGCTTAATGGCTCAGCAATGCACTGGTCAAAGCCCAGACATGAAAAAAAATCCTCACATGTTACAGAACCATGAAGAGCTTCTGACCAGTGTGGAAGGCCAGAAAAATAACAGAATTTTTCCCAGTAAACACAGCAATCACTTCAGCACTGCACTGCTCCATGAGCATGGACTTATAAAAGCAGTCCTACTGTTGTGTGTGCAGAGTACCTTGAGAAGAAGGTGAGCAGCACTGCATGACTTCACATGGTATAGCTTCAGTACAGCCTCTACCTCTGTGCATTTAGTGAGATGAAGTTCTTCACAGCAGAAACAAATCTTGTTTTCATCCATATCCATCTTTAAGAAACAAAACTCTACTTTTTACTTGTTTTATGCAATATTTTTACCTGCATAATATAGAACCTGTGTCTTAAACTAAACCCATGACCACAGAGCATACTGGAAATACAGGATGACATTAACTGAACACTTTGGTATGCCAATGATTCCTGCATTATGAAGCTGTATTATACACACTTCTTATTTGAGAGAAAGCATTATGGATAATGCATTAACACATTTACAATTGTTAGTTTATTGTTGTAATCAAAGCTGCATTGATGACTAAGCAATTTTATAATATATGCTCCTTCCAATGCATAGCAGCCTAGAAATTATTTCTCTGCCTGTTGTGTAAACCACTCTATATGAAACGTACACATTTTCTTTGGTTCACAAATATATATTGCACTTCTATGGATGGAACTCAACTATCATTTCAACCCAGTCAAATACTTAACAGCCATAATTGTACACCACTGTAGTTTGTAACTTTCACTTTCAAATTTATCTTGTCATCTTAGTTTTCAAAGTAGAAATTCAATGTTTCCATATCTAGAAATAATTGGGGTTTTAGCTGTGAAACTCTAAAGTCACAATGTTGACACTCTTCCACCTACAGAAGCCACCCTACAAAATAATTAATGATTTCAGGAATGTCTTTTTGCTGTACCCTATACTTCTCATCACAAACAGCTCAGAAACTCTGGCAACATTTGCCCACCTCATCTGCAATATCATTATTAATTCTCAGTGTGGCTTTGGTACAGTGATACTGAGTGAATCCAGATTGCCAAGGGTTCACTATCTTGGACACTCATTGCAATACACCTACTGGAATGCCAAGGAACAAACAATAGCTTTCTGAAGCAATAAATGAATGAAAACAGATATTCAAAGGCCTTTCCATTAACCCACAAAGTTCTGCAAGCTTTTACACACAACCATCTTCGTCACCAAGTGACCCTGTATTGTATCCTTAAATTTCAATTATTCCAGAGTTTTCAGTTCATAAATAGTGATTCTTCTATTTCTCATGACAACCACTTGAGAAAAATCTTTTGCATTCTGCTGTGTCTTATACAGATTGCTTCTTCCTCGAGTAGAAGTGTTCTGAAAAACCAGTATGATTTGATCTACCTTATTTTTTTCTTCACATCTTCTGCTGTAAAGTATCAACACAAGTTATCCTTACCAGGTGAGGCAAAACAGGAGGAAAAATCCCACCCACAGAACATATGAGACTGAACATTTTGTAGGTAGCTCACCATTACCCACCATTACTATCTTTTTCCAACAGTTTATATCTGTTAAATTACTACAAAAATCCTTTATGATAGTTCTGAAATTACTTGCCACTCTATATCAGGACATTCTGTGATCTCAGCATAGCAAGCTATTATGTCATAATGAGAAGAAATCGGTGTAAATCAGTATGTGTTCTCACCACATTGCATCTGGGCACCCCGGACACAAACTGAATGCCTTGACGTCCTAGTATTAATCCAGTCAAGTTCAGCAGAACACAGATCACAGACAGCAGAATAAACAGGTTAACCTGGAACAGCAAAACAAAGTTAACTGCAGTGGGCACAGGAACCCAGCCCAAGGAACCTACGACAGTGCAAATCCCACTCACAAACTGAAGCTGGGAATGACATGCTGCTTCTTTTTCAAAACTGCCCATGACTTCAGTGCCTCAAGGTGTCTTATCTATTCCCAAAAATCTTTGTCTTCTCTCTCCTTATTCTGCACTAGTTATGCAGAAATAAAACATATGCAACTATTGAAAATGTCAGTAATAATAGAACAAGCAACTAAAGGTTTTTCTGGAGCGCAAAGTATGATCTGCAGGTCAGCCAACTTCCATTGTGTGTCATAATCTTCCACCAGGCTTAGCTCTCAACACATTCAGAACAGTAAAGGAACCTGAAGTGGAAGAAACATCTTAAGCCAACATTCCCTCTGCACAGTATTTCCAGAACTACTCTGCAAAGAAATGAAAAGTATTTGTCCCAGTACAGTAAGAATGGAAACACTTAAGAGATTTTAGTTATATGATAATATTTCCTCCTGGCTACTAAAACCAGAACATTCATAAATCAGATAATACTTTCAGTTTTATAAACCACCTGAAATCGAGCAATGGCAAGAGTAATAAAACTTTCAAAAAAGGACAAGCAGAAACAGTGGATAAAATTACGTCTTGCTTTCACCTATGCCCTTACAATCTATGCTTACACGGCTTTGGACATGGATTTTGAACACACAAAACAACAATCCCTGTCCCTGTTCATACAGGCAAAAATATTCTTTACTTCAGAGAAAGTGCTATGGGTAAGACTACTACTTTAGAGAAAAATAAAAATAAGCTTCCTCCTTTAAGTATTCGATCCTACAACGCAAGTACCAGATTCTTAATGTCCTAAAGAATCCTTGTTAATAACAATATACTCATTCAGGGTTTTTTGTATCTAAATGGTCGAAGTCACAAAAGCAGGACATGACAAAAAAACAGAGGAGGAGAAGGACACTAGGAGGGACATGAGTTCAGTACTGTTCCACCTTTACAGGAGATCCAGCAACAAGGACTTCCTAAACGTGCAAAGAAAAACACCATGGCCTTCCAAATAAATTTAGCTGACATACAATGGTTAGCTACTTGCAATCTGAACCAGAAATAGGTAACAGCTGTTGCACAAATTATGTTCTCATTTTCTGAGGTTCAGGGAAATAATTACCCATGAATGGACAAGAGCCAAAAAGCATTACTGTGCAAGCTAAATTCTTCAATTACAACATTACTAGTCATTACTAGTTTGACCATAACATTATCCCATAAGGTAGATTTAAACCCCAAAAACCCCAGTAACTGAAGTAGTTATTACTAAATCTCCAAAGAGGACTGGGACATCTTTGTGTTAGACATACTGAGAATAAAAGAATTTATAAATTATTAAGAGGAAGAGTACTTTGTCCTAGCTTTGTACTAATCACAAAAACACAAATAAGAGGGTTTTAGTTCTAGAAAGCACATGTTTTTCCATACAAACACAGAATCTAATGCTTTTTTAAAAATGAACTCCCTGCTCAGCACACAAATTAATCAAACCCATTTCTTATGCTTTTATCTAAATCATCTCAGTTACTCTTTTGACAAAAACTACTTTGAGAAAAAGAAAATTGGTACACACAGACATTTCATATAAAGAAAACTTTTCAACCGAGTTCAATGCAGGGCACTGACAATTACAAATGAGCCAGTTTTGTATGTGAAATAGAAGCTGTTTCAACATAAACATCTTTATAGTACAAATCTCATGAAATCATATTAAGAAAAACAAGAGGTATATTTGTCCTTTTTCAGCTGATGAACAAATAGAGAAAAGAAGTTACGTGGTCAAAATAAAGAAAGATTAAAAAGGAAAAAAAAAAAAGCAAATTCATATTTAAGTTGTCTCCTTTGGTACAGAAGCTGCAACAGAAATAATTCTGTCTACAGCTATACAAAAAGTTAGAGTTAAAACTCAGACCTCCAATTCAAAACTTTGAAAACCAAAAAAAATCACAAATATTTTTCCAAAGAATAACAGAAATCAAAGAACAAAGAGGAAGAGAAGAAGAAATATGATATATATTTAGCATAAATATGCAAAACAAGGACGATAATTTCTGCATTTATGTTCTAATAAATTCTATCATGCATAATTATAATCTTGATCCAGTTTTTTTAATATATATAGTGTATTTTTGACTCAATAGTCCAATATTCAGAAAATCCTGCCAAATTAGCAGAAGAATAATTCCTCTACATACAATCTAAAACACTATCATGATCTGAACCATAACCACAAAATTCTCTACCACATATCTGTCAGTGGACAATACGTTGTACTTGACTGTCAAGAGAAAATATCCTTTTTCTTTCTGCTCCATCACCAGTCAGCATTTTTACACAATCACTGAGACTTGAAGGGACCTCTTGAGACCATCTAAATCCAATCTCCTGCTCAAACAGGTGGCACAGCAAGGGGGTTGGAACCATAAGATCCCTTCCAACCCAGACCATTCTATGATTTTATGACTTACAGCAAGCTGGTGAATATAATGCCCACTTTGTTTTGACTGTCTCTACAGGTAACCTACACCAGTTTTTGACCATCATAACAGTAAAAAAGTCATCTTTCATGTTCAGATGGAATCCCCTATTTTCTCATTTGTGCTCATAGGCTCTTGTCCTGACAGTGAGCACTACTGAGAAAGGTCCAGCTCCCTATTCTTCATTCCCTCCCATCAGCTATTCATAGAGACGTAGGAGATTCCTACTGAGCCTTCTCTTCTCCGGGCTGAGCAGTCAGAGCTTTCACATCTCTCCAGGCGTGGGAAGGATCACATCTCTTAACCTGTTGGCAAGTCTCTGCCTAATTCAGCCCAGGACACCACTAGTCTTCTTTTCCACAAGAGCACTTCACTGTCTCATGGGCAGCTTGTTGTCCACCAGGATTCCCAGGTTTTTCTCTGCAGAGCTATTGTGCACTGTGTGTTTCTCTGTTCCCTGTTGTGCACTAGCATAATTTCCCACTTTGCATTCCCCACTGCTGAACATCAGGAGATTCCTCTCAGTGCATTTCTTCAGCCTGTCCAGGTCCTTCTGAATGGCAGTATTATTTTATCAGCGATTCCTCCCAGTTTGGCACTACCTGTGAACTTGCTGAGAGTGCACTTGGATCCACTGTGCAGATCACTCTCTTCAGTAGTACTAGCTCCAGTTTCCACCCTTTGGGCTCAAAACTGCTGACTGGCCCTCAGCTGGCCTGGCTTTTGCCGCTGATCACAACCCTCTGTGCCCAGCCATTCAGTCACCCACTGTCCAATATAATATGTATTCTGTCAGCTCACTTCATTACAAATATTCTCCTGCAGATGCAAATTTAAACATCTCCTCCATCACTACTCACCTACAAGTAAAAACAGGGGTTACACTTTATCCCAGTGACAGAAGATCCTACCCAGAACAGAGAAGTACTTCTCAATTTTGAAAAAAACATAGAAAGGCAATCATGGTATTTTAAAAGCCAAAACAGAGGTAACAGGTCTTAACTGCAGTTATAAAAATGGAAACAACTCAAATTATGGCTTTAGTTTGGCTTACAGATTCATCTTCAGAGCATTAGATACATATGGACTGTGAACAGCTGCAGAAAGCTGCAAGGAACCTTCATAGGAATTAAATTACACAAAAGCAAAGTGTGTTCTGCACATATTTGCTAATGTCTTGAATGTATGATCTCTTCCAGGTAAAGAAGTATCATCATGCCCTCTGAGAACTCCAAGGAAGAATAAATGTGCATAGTAAAGTTCTGACTCTCTCTTTCATTCTGCATGGAGAAGTTGCTTGCTGGGCTGCTGTTGCTGCCATTGAAGCAAGTATCTAATGCCAGAGAGGAACTGTTTTCATTCGAATACGCACAAGCAGGACTGATGCCCAAGCAGGCACTCAAAGGAAAGAAAAAACAGTTGTTTCACAATCATCAACTCTTATATTCGTTTACTGCCTACATATATACTTTATACACATCCTGTAGAAAAAAGTAAGTCAGTTTATTGATTGTCCTCATGCACAGCAGTAATAGCAATAATTAAAATTCAAGGGACCTTACTGATTTATGTCAGTTGTGAGAGCTATTTATTGTACCATATGGAGACCCACAACATAAGCATCACCAAAGGAAGGCCCCACAAGAAAAGACAAATTAATTAATTTAATTTTAAAAGTCCCACATTTTAAATGCAACACTAAAACACCTCAGGGATGAGAGAAAAGCTTTTCCAGCATAAAAATGGGTGTAAGCCTCTAACGGCTTTTCATACTCTCACACTTAAAAACTTATTTCTATTTGCTTATACTGACTTTAAAACCTATGTGTAATTACCACTTCTTGACTTAATGCAGGAGTCCTGAATGTGAGCAAAGGGGTTAACACTGAGCTACTTTACTTCTAACATCCAGGGAAAAAAGGTACTACTACAGTAATTCTCACAAGTCAAATGACTGCTTATTATAAACACATGTCTGGGGAGACACTGTTTTTCAGGGCTGGGGGCATCATATGCAGCTGCTGTTGACAGTGTTTTATACTGTTGCTGGCAGAGCTAAAATTTAAGAACGTCACTGGAACTAAGTATCTTGGTCTATACATTAAGTTTTAAAATAGCTAAATTCATGAAAATCTGTCAAGGTGCAGATATCTAAGCAGCAGTCAGCCTTAAGAAATCTTTATTTCAAGTCTTCCAGGACATACTTCTTTGCATAAAAATTTTCAATTAAATACAAGGTTTAACACAAATAAATTCTTAAAAAATTTTCAAGGTTGTAAATAAAGGCTGAATTCCATGAACTTTTCTGTTTGTTTTTCCTTTCTCCTTATGTTACCGTATTGTAGAACATGAGAAGAATCCAGACTGAATGCTGCACATGTGACTCTGACTTTTGTGTCAAACCCCTCAAAGCTTTACATGGAAACAGATGACATGTATGAACACAGAAGCTGCCACGCTAGCAAACTACAGAAGCATACAGTGCTTGATGTAGCTGAAAGCCAGAGTTGCATTCAACCAGCCTGCACGTGTTTTGTTGATTTCTTGATCCCATGTATTTTGCAGATACCAAACTGCTCCCCAGTGCTTGCAGCTGCAGCAGTTGAACTCTGCACAATACAACAGGCTGGTGTCTGCTGGATGCTGGCACTCCTCTCCCTTTCATTCGATCACAGCTAAGTCTCATTTTAGCAAGGAGTGCACCAGGCAAAGAGATGCTTAACTTGAAGTCTTTGTTTCAGTTGGTCAAAAAAACCCCAGAAACAAACACAGAGAGTCACCTAAAAAGCACTCTACAGGATTGCAACTAATTGGTACACAACTGAAAGGAAAGGATGTTTCACTAGCTAAGGGCTTCCGCACTCAGCAAAGCATATACAGCTCCTGGCAACTCCTGGGAATACAAGATAAACTCAAATTAGTCCAGACTGGTACAAAAGTAAGGACAGAGGCTATAACAGCAAATATGACTTGTCAAAGATGTGAGCTGCCCTCAAAAGATACACAGTCAAACTAACAATGGAGAACTGATGTACTTAACTGAAAGAATTTAGGTTTCTTCAGTTAAAAATAAGATTTAAAGCTGTGTGAAAGGAAGGAGCTTAGGAGCAGAGAGGAAGGAACGAGATTCTATGCATGGAAGGTAACATTGAACCCAGAATGGTTCAGAGTCAATACCCTAGTAACTTGGAGGGGTAGGTGGTGGTGGTGGTGATGCTAAGTTTCCCTTTCCCCATTAATACATTCGGACAGTCCTGAAGAAGAGGAAACATAGGATCATTAACAACTCCAAGATCATCAAGTCCAGTGTTAACTCAGCATTACCTCAAGGAAAAGTCAGCTACAAAGCATAAGCATTACAAGCTGACTTCCAGAACTGATTGACAACTGATATCCAGAACAGAAATTCCTCAAACACCTAAAACTGAGGACAGATTTCAGAACCCAGATTTCTCATCAGCTGTACTGCTCAAGACTAGGCCTCCCTTACAAAAATGTCCTTCAAAAGATGTGACTGTAGCTTAATTTTGCCTTGCTGTACCCTGTCTCTCAGATATATTATATTATTTATCTAGTATCATCCCACACTGTTAATATAGCTGTAAAACAGCGTGCACGGCAAACCCCAAATGTGGCTCTCCATTTTATTTACTAAAAGGTCTAATCACAGATGATACCTTAAATGGTTACCAAGAAACAGAGACTAGACAGAAGTAAGGGAATAAAGGTAGGCATTTATTTGAAAGGCCTTCAAAGGTACACCCCGGGGGTCTGGAGGCTCCTGCCTCAGTGGATCCCAAGATGGATGACAGGTCAGGAGTTCTTCACCCTTTTATAGGTTTAGTCCATTTGCATATCAGCATAAATTCGCCAATTAAAACTTTAGCTAATGATGTAATTTCCCCAAGCTTGCCCCCTCCCCAAGATGAAGGTTTACAGTTTTGGGCCTAGGACGGTCTGGGTGTCCTTGGAGAGCAAGCCTGAGAGGCTTTGTTATGTCTGTCTTAGCATAGGAGAGTGATACCTAATGAGCTACAAGAAACTTCAGAGTTACACTAGGCAATACAGGATTTGAAAAAATATAAAAGTTAAAACTTAAGGCATCACAGCCATCCCTCTTCATGGTTGTTTTTTCACAGATGGTGCTACTAAAGGTCCACTACATCTGTAAACAATGTGTTTCCCTTCCTTCCTCCCCTCCAAGGAAAAAAAAATGAGTGGCTGAAACCATCCTCAGCTCCTTTCTCACAGCATTGCAGCCCTGTGCTTTCTCCAAGCATCAGCAGCACCAGAATCTTGCTGTCACAGAAAGAAACCAACACCAGTTGTTTTTCTCCATGACCAGGGCCTTGGATTGAAGTGGCAGCCATAGGACAGCCTGATCCTTGACAAAAACCCAAACACAGATAGTGAGAAACCATCATTTAGAGTGCTAAGGCCTTACATAAGGAGTTAAAAGGGGAGGACAGTCACAACTCAAAAATGGATATGTTTTAGTTCTGGATGAGTTGTTCAGCTTTACTTATGAATGTCATAATTCTAAGTCATGGCTGTGTAATGATTCTCATTGCTGAGACTTTTAGGAAACTTGCTTTTAAAATTCACGTAATTGTGCATTCTTCATAACTCCCTAGATAAAACATTCAAGTTACTAGAGAGTAGACATAATAGATATTTAGCCCTACATAAATATGCTCACAGAAACTAACAACCTGTCCTTGACAGACTGTAGCTAGTTTAAGGCATGATTTCCTTACTCTCATGAAGAGTTTAATGTTAATTTCTTTTTTCTTCTTTTCTTTTTTTTTTCACATAGAATAGAATATTTGGAAGGGACCCACAACAATCATCTAGTTCAACTGCCTGACCACTTCAGGGCTCGCCAAAAATCAAAGCCCAGTACTAAGTGCATTGTCCAAATGCCTCTTAAACACTGATAGCTTGGGGCATCAACCATGTCTCTACGAGCCTGTTCCAGGGTTTCACTGCTCTTTCAGCAGAAATGCTTCCCAGTGTCAAGGCTGAACTAATCTGGCTAGCAAAAATAAATCCTCTACAGAACACACATACAAATAAGGAAAAAAACCCAAACAGTTTCACAGAATCTGAGAATAATTGTGGCTATATGAGAGCTCAAGAAGACTTCTGCGTATTCTACTGCTCAAAAGCAGAGTCAGCTATGAAACCATGGCAGGTTTCTCAGGGCTTTAATCAATTTCATGTCAAAAACTTTCCCATCTGCTGCACAGTATCCCAGGGCAATCTCCTTCAGCATGTGACCAATTCTAAAGATCACTTGATATAAAAGAAAGGATAAGAAGGGTTTGGTACTTGCTACTTAAGTAAAATCAGGAAAGGAAAATAAGTTTTATACAAAGGAGAATGTTAAAGAGTGAAAGAGCAGAAACAGACAAAAGGAAACAACAGCAACAACGTGCTACAGGAACAGCACAGAACACAGGCAATAACAACACAGGAGTACCGGGCAAGCCTTAGGCAGTTTGAGACTGATAGCATATACATTTATCTTGATGAAAATATGGCCCTTCCAGACTGGCAGTCTCCAACACTGGGCTCCTCTTTGTATCCACAAAACTGCTAAAACATTTGCCTGAATTAATCAATCCACACTGAGAAATAACAATGCATGTTGGGGGTGCTAGTCAACAGCCAGCTGAACATGAGCCAGCAGTGAGCCCAAGTGGCCAAGAAGGCCAATGGCATCCTGGCCTGTGACTAGAACAGCATGGCCAGCAGGCCCAGGGCAGTGATCGTACCCCTGTACTGGGCACTGGGGAGATCACACCTCAAGTCTGAGCTCAGTTCTGGGCCCTTCACTTTAAAAAGGACATTGAGGGGCTGGAGCACTGAAGGGTAACAAGGCTCCTGAGAGGACTAAAGAAGATCTCTCAAGAGGGACAGCTGAGGCAGCTGGGGTTGTTTAGTCTCAAGGAGGCTCAGGGGAGACCTCATTGCTCTTTGCAATTCCCCCAAAGGAGGTTGTGGTGAGGTGGGGGCTCGTGTCTGCTACTGTACCTGCAGAGAGAGGACACGAGGAAATGGCCTTAAAATGAGACAGGGGAGATTCAGATCAGATATTAGAAAAAATTGTCACTCTTAGGGTGGTCACACATTGAAATAGGTTGCCCAGGGAGGTGGTGGAGTCACCATCCCTGGAGGTGTTCAAGAGGCATCTGGATCTGGCATTGGGTGATGTGGCTTAGTGGTTTAGGGCAGTTCTGGGTTGATGGCTGGACTTGATGATCTCAAATCTCTCTTCCAACTTTGGTGAGTCTATGATTCTATCCACAGCTCACACATCCAATCCTTGGTACTGCTCACTGACACCCATGTAGATCCCAAAGAAGTGCTGCATAAAAATGAAACAACTGCCTTGGCCTTGAAAAAGTCTTCAGAAGTGTCAGTAAGGTAAAAAATTCCGAACAAATAAACAAAAAAAAACAAATCAACCAATCAAACTAAAAAGCTCCCTAAACCACACAGAAACAAAAGCAACCCAAAACGTTTTTCAAATCACAGCTCTGAGATATTAAGAGCCACACAGCTTCAGATTTCACTTGCAAGCGGAAATAGCTTACAAACCCTGCACATCAATCTACTTCTCTCACAGCAACACAGTGTCAACTGTATATGAAACACATACTGGATCCTACTGTAAGGTGTTAAGTTAGATCTCAAACCCATTGTCAAAAACTAAAACACTACAATTAAGCTAAAATTTAAAACCATCTCCTTCATTTCACTTTAAGATGCACTGCCTGAGAGAACCAAATTACTTATTCTAAGCCAGCATTTCCTTATACACACAAAAACATAAAATGTGCTCTTTACATAACATTAACAATTCTTCCAGGTATGGTCCATTCTTGCCCTTACTGGGGATTTCATCCATGAAGGAAGGAAGACCACGGCCTTTCATGGTCTTTGACTTCTCTTTTAATAATTATGATTCTACAATTTGAAAAGAAGGATTCAACATTTCTTTTTTAAAAGATGAAAGGGGTGATTTTTTTTTATCAATGACTATTAATTTAGGATCATTTTTTTATAATTTCCTTACAAACTTTAATCCATACTTACCAAAAGCATCATTGGCCTCTTCCATGTTGTTAGCCCTAAGATTCCACATAAGATTGCCTACAACCACAAAAAACATAGTGTCACCAAAAAGCAAACAACTGTTCAAAAAATGTCATTTACACAGTTCTTATTATTGTTCTCATGAATGGTACTTTGAAACACTATGGCAATGCTGGGAAGATAGGAAGACGCACTTTAAAGCAGAGAGTACCTGTGCTGATGAGGGTCTTCGCTCCTAAGGGCATCCTGTGAAATAACAACCAAATTAAATCTGCTCACTTCTTATTTTTTCCACACAGAAAAAAAGCATGAGGACAATCACTATGTCAGCAGCTCCAACCTCCATGTTTGCCTTAAATAATTGCTTTCAGCCAGTTGAGTACTTGTTCTCTGCAACGCGGCTAGACAAATCTAAAACCTGTCTCTCTCTTCCTCTCCCTCAATCACCATCTCAGCACTTATTTAAGTGCCTACTTCTTTCTTCTCATTTGCTGACTTCTGACCATTTCAGTGAACTAAAACCCAGAGCGTGAACCCTACTAAAATCAATAAAAAGCACTAGCACTACCTCCCTGAAACGATTTGCTATTTAATCAGATGAATGCCAGCATCAGCATGAGGAAAGAAGTTAAAATAAAAGCACATCCTTCTGCAACAGCAGTTTTTACACCAAACTTGCTGAATCACAGAACTGAACCCTATGATTCTTTTTTTACCTTCCAGGGCAAAACAATAAAAGAATCATAAAGAATTGCTGTAGAACTGCAACAAACAATATACCCGAATACTCTCACAGGAGAATGGGTACTCTATAAAGACAGGCAAATCAGTTTCTCAACACATCCCATAAATCAGCACATATATTTTAACTCATGGGACTTTGTGACTAAGCCAGTTGACACCAAGCTCCTACCCTAAAAATAAACAGGAAGACTAAAACAAGCAGGAAGTCATCCACTAGTATTTTTGATAAATCCCTTCTGTAACTTCATTTACTTGACATGATCAATCTAATCTAGCGTAATGTGCATATATGACTTGGCCAAAATACCTACTGATATCATCACTGGTGTTGCAAAACCACATACATAACTGCAGTTTCATAACAAAGTATTTTTTGAATTCTCTGACTGCAAAATGGACACATGATTTTATAACAAAGCACATCAATACTGATGTAAATAGCTTTCTTTTCCCCCTAAGTACAACAAATTTATTTCATTACATCTGTCAAAGATCAGAAGAGAAAGTCTTTCTCAAAGTTTTCCTGACTTCCCCCTCACAAGTCAGCATGTCGCATGTATAGTGAAAAGAAAACCAAACCAAAAAGCACCCAACTAGACACATCAATCCTAGCTTTTAATGGTATCTCTTTTTCCAGGTTGCTTCTGGGCTAAAATTTTCACTTATATTTTTACACCCAAAAGGTATTTTGGTAACTTTTCTGAGTGTACTATTGTTTCAGAAATATCATTTTAAAAACCCAAACAAAACCAACAGCCTTCTTGATTATTAAAAATACTGAGTGCCTCTATCTTACATGTGCAATTTTAAAGCATTTTAAAAGCAAAAGCATGGTTCTGTGTGTAGAATTCAAAGAAAGTCCATAGGTTACATATATTTAAACTTCTTTTAACCTAGAGTAAGAAAGAAAGAAAAAAAAAAAAAAGAAAGATCACAACAGAGATACCAAACACAGACATTTACAGGTCTGGATTTCTTCTCACTCCTCAAGGACTGTGTACTTTCTGGGATGAACACTGGATTATACAGATAAACAGGCACTACTTGATCCTCAAACTACTGCATTGAGCACAGGTGGTGAACAACACTGGGAATTTAATTTAAATATTTAAAATTAGGGATAAGCTGATGCTGCTCTCACAGGCAGCAGAGGCTGAGCGTTCCAGCCCAGAACAGGACTTGCTGATTGCTGGAGGGCCCACAAACTGGGACCAATCAATCTGGCTGTCCTAACTTCTAACTTACTAACTTCTGCTTACTACTGCCTAGCTTCTGCAATACAAACTCTTGTACATATAAAGCTGTGGTTTAAAGCAGGGCCTATTTTATGCGATAGGAGATGGAATAACTTCTCTCAGTACTCACTGTAAAACCTTCTTAAGTCCATCAATTTTTTTTCCCGAGGAACATTACTGATTTACCTCTACATTATGCCTACAAGTAAAGGCACAAAGTACAAAAGCAATATGCTACATCTACATACACGACTTTTGAAAATCCTGCTTCTGATAGCGCAAAATAACCGAGTACGTTTTTTTAATCGGAAAATGTACATCGTGGAATAAATCTCCTATTTGTTTGCGTCTACGTTTGTTATCCCGTTGGGGTCCTGCAGACATCCACAAAGCTCTCAGCAGAAAGCAGTTACCCCGTTGTGTTTCCAGGCGATCGCGGAGGAGCGGGATCACGCATCCCTCGGGACAGCGAGCCCGGCAGGTCCCGCGCGCGCACCGCCGGACCCCAGCATGGCGTGCCCCGGCCCGCGGCCGCCACTTACCGAGGAGCCGGTCCAGAGGGGACACGCGTTCTTCACCTGCGGGGCGCTGCTCAGCCACAGTGCCCCGAAGCTCAGCGCCACCAGGGCGCAGCCCAGGCCGGCCTGCAGCAGCCCCAGCCCGAGGAGCGGGCGGCTGGGCAGCGCA
>VZRF01011855.1:151265-164462 GCA_013396875.1 Vireo altiloquus
ATGGGCCACACGTGGGGTATTTCTCATTTAAGGATGGACTATTCCTGAAACCAACGGCTCTCTTCTTCACACAATCTCTAAAAGCCTCTTACAGCTCCTAGGTGACCTGGTGTGGCCACCCTTTCTTTACCCACAGGCTGTACACAGAATTCTCATTCCCCCATGTCTTTTCAAATGGATTAAAGAGGGAAAAAAATCCAGTTTGTGATATTACAGTTATTACCATGACCTGCAGAAATAATTTTGAAGCTTTGCGTGGGGCACGTCTCTGCCCTCTTTTCCCACAGCCATCTTTATCTTCGTCCCATGTGACCTACTTTCTCTCTGACCTTGAATCCGCCATATTGAAGAGTTCATTTTCTTCGGACTTTATGTTGGAGAAAAGCCTCTTTCCCTTTATGCTGCTGGCTGCTTGGTGTCTTCTTCAGTATGATATAAGCCACGTTGGTTGCAGAGAGGTCTGAGTGGGGCCGCGTGGGGAGGACAAACCCTGCCAGTCCCTGGAAGCCGCGCTGGGTGGTCTCAGCTACGCAGCAGCTCATGGTTGTTTCTTAGCTGCCCGCGGCTCTGAGACAGTGCTCCCTCAGCAAGTCAGGGACCCATGCCACGGCGCCAGGACAGGAGATGCCTGAGCCCGCTCCAAGAGACAGAGCCGGGGCCCATTTTACCCCCTTCCCATGGGAAAGCTGGAACAAAAAAAGGGAAGGTCCTGCACTTCCATGCTGTTTAAATATGCAAATTGCAAGAAGTGCATTGGCTCAGCAGCTTGTCCATCAACTATGTTCCAACCCACTACAGCCATGTATTGATCATGTTGCTCTTCCTGTTCCTTTCAGTATTTCCTGCTGGTACTGAAGGAATGGATGAGAACAAAACCTACTCTTTTGACCAAAAGCCCTGGTGCCCTGAAGTACTTTTGACTGTCCTTTAATCTCATCACTTGGACATAAAATAGAGGCTAGTAGTCAGAGGATTGTACCACATCAGGGATTTTCTTATGACAGGGATTTTCTCAGAGATTACTCAAGTGTTTTACCAGGGCACCAGGGAGGCAGCAGACTTCCCTGGCGCATGGGCCCTGTTGGCACATTTGGCCCTTCTTTCCCCTCAGAAAGGAGTCACCTACAATAATTTGTTTTGCACTTCCTCTGGAAGAAAAAGGAATTTTGTTTCAACATGGAAATATTTGGGACAATCCAAATAAATGTTTCATTTTTGTGATGACCCCTTTGGGTCCCACAAAGCTGGTTCGTGCCCGGGATACTGTTTCTTCTCAATCTCTCATGTCAGGGAAAAATAACAAAAGACTTCTTTGCTGCTTCAGGTTGTTTGTTTTATGTTATCAAAGGTTCAGGAACACAACCTCTCCACTGCATCCAGGTGCCAAATGGCTGACAAGGCTTGGTGTACAGAGATTATATAGTTTTATCATCAAATAGGAAAGTTCTACGTATATTATTTTGTTTCTAAATCCAGTAACTATCTATATTGTTAGCATGTCTCTTCTAAACTAATTTTTTTTGACCAATTACTACATGATAGGAACTGAGGTCACAGAAGAAAGAGAGGAGGGAAGAAGAAGGACAAGGGACCGACATCCAAAAATCTCCATCTTGGTCCCTATAATAATACATGAGACAATTCCTAAAACTACAAACCCATTTTTCTGTGGCACACTAAACAACCAGCTTTTCATTTCTTTGGTGCTTTCCGCTCACCCAGAAGAGGGGGCAGTCTCTCCCAAGGGCTCAGTTCCCTGACGAAGCCTTCTTGTGGAGCTTTGGGGGTGAATTTCGTCCCCAGGAGAACAGGCAAAGCTGTTTGACTTTCCTGAACCCCAACACATTTTAGATAGAAAAAACCTTAGTCTTGGCCTCCCAAGGTGTTCCATATTATGGTGTGTTCATGAGGAAGAGATCCCACTTCCAGATGGGTATGACAGATACAGTCACACATACCATTCCAAAGTTGTGTATTTCAGTACTTTTCAAACAAATTCAATTACAAATTTTCCTTTTGACTTGAATATGCAGTCTTGATGCTAATTAGATATTGAAATCCTACTTAAGTGTTGTATAAACCATTCTAAATTCCTGTGGATTAGAATAAAAGTTCAGTATAATCTAGCTTTTTCACACATAGTTTTAAACTCAGGCTCCATTATTTAGTGATGTAAAGCATCTCTGCTTTGTCTAAGAAACATTTTTTTACAAGCCCCAAATCCAACAAAAAATCATATTAATTTAACACAACTTTTCTATATCTATGATCTGTATATATTAACTTTTGCTGTGGCTGATTTTGATGTAGATCATTAAAAGTAGTTTTGTAGAACAACTTTGTACATAAAAAGACATCTGCCTGTTTATACAAATGGTAGAACTTTTAGTCCCAGGCTAAATAAACCCTATTTTATGGCCTTCTGCTGGGAGCCATGTAACAGCAGAACAACGACTTAAGCTTTTTTTTGTAGTTTAATTTTTCTCTAGGCTTTTTGTTGGTTTTTTTTTGTTTGGTTTTTTTTTTTTTTCTAGGCAGGTAAGAAACAAGTGAAGTTAGTAACTAGAGAGTAATTAGAGAGATTAGCAATAAGTTAGGAGTTTATGAAAACCTGATTTTCAGCCTTCAGCTGTAAATTTTAGATGTTGTAAGTGGATGCCTTTTACCAAGTATGGGCAGTTACTTCCACAGAATTTGTGAGGGACTGGGTTTTACATTTTCAAAGACTGGTATTACAACTCTATTTACACTACTAGAGTGCAAATCCTAAATCTCAAGAAATTTTGTGTTTAGGAAAATTTTTGTGTTTGTGTTTATGTACTTGTGTGAGGACAAGAGCACGTTCTAAATCAATACTTCATGTTTTAAGAGAGCAGTTCTTTATAACATCTTCCAGTGGGTTCTGGATGCTCATTATTTTCCTATTTCTTATTCACGGGAGCATAGATCATGCTACCGATTTCCACTTGAACATTGAGACATTGATTGTAACTCTTTCAATGCATCCATCCAGCCAATTACTTATCCCTCGACTAGTTTATTAATCAAACTCATCTTTGTCTCCAATTTAACTGCAAGAATACTGTGGAAGACTGTGTCAATAGCCTAACAAAAGTCCAGGTAGATGACTTCTGTGACTTTTCCCTTTTCCAGTGATGCAGTCTTTGCATTGTAGAAGGCCACTGAGTTAGCCAGATGTGATAAGGTGTTGGGAGACCTTGTCGCTCTCTACAACTAACTGAAAGGACACTGTAACAAGGTGGGGCTGAGTTCTCCCAGGCTACCAATGACAGGACAAGAGGACTTAGCATCAAGCTGTTCCAAAGGAAGTTCAGGTTGAAAGGGCTGTTAAACATTGGAACAGACTGCCTAGGGAGATGCTGAAGTCACCATTCCTGGAGGTGTTCAAGAAACAACTGGGTATGGTACTTGGTGCCATGATCTAGTTGACAAGGTGGCCATTGGTCAGTGGCTGGTCCTTTTTTTTTCTCCTGGCAGCATGCATCTGAAGAGGGGATCATCCCATGATGACATCTCTGAGTGACATTCCAAGTGTAAGATTGTGACATCACTGGCAGTGGATTGTGATATCACACCTCTCGCTAATTGTATTTGTGCACTGGCAGAACCTGAGCCAGTCTGGATCCAGCCTTGACTCCTGTCAAGCAAGAGGGCGAGATCTGGAGATCTTCTCACGGTGCTGGGTGGTGTATTGGGGCTGCCTTTGGCAGCTCTTGGTGCCCATCCTGGAGCCATCAATACTGTTTCCCTGGCCCTGCCTGGCTCAGTCACCTGGGCACCACGGGTGTTTGCAGCAGTGAAGGTTGCCTGTGCAGGAAAATGTTCTCCTAGAGTGGAGAGGGTGATTGGGTTCAGGCACCCAGGATGGCATCCTTCTTGATGGGGCTAGGCATTTCTTCTTCCCCTTCCTGGGACAATCAGGAGGGCTCTCATATAGTCATACACTGCTCTGTGTGAAACCAACAACGGGGAGCAGCTCCTGGTCCTCAGCATGCTGCAGGGCACAGAAATGGCCATGGAAACAAACTGGAGTTGCCCCATCTGCCAAGGCACTCAGAATGGTACGGCTTCTGCTCTGCCCTGTCACCACCAGTTCTGCCTGGGCTGCATCCTGCGCTGGGCACTGAGAAATCCATCGTGCCCACTCTGCAGAACACTGATAAGATCTATCAGGTTCTCTGAGGAGAGTGAATGGGACTATCTACAGTGTGTCATCACTCTCTCCAGAGAGTCACCAGAAGCCAGGAGCCAGGCAGGAGGAGCTCCCAGAGAGTTGTCAGTGGCCCCAGTGATGGGGGAAAATGTCTGCAATCACCCTGTGGTGTCCCCTCCATCTTCTCCACAGGAGACAGTATCCCCACCTCAGCAGGCAACTGCAGGGCCAGAGCCCATGTGTGACATCCTGCCTGAGGTATGGGCAGAACTTTTCCAACAACAACAGCATCTCCTGGACCCCGTGCTGCCCTGGCTGTGCCAAAGGCTGCATAGAATATTCCAGGGCAGGTGGTGGCTAGTACAGGCTGCAGAGAGCAGCATCCTGAGTAATCTCTGTGTCTATGGTCTGGATGTGGAGACCTTGGTCCTGAGGCTGCAGAACAGCCTTGGGGAAGGCACAGCACAACTGGTTCATGGCTTGATCAATGTCATTGTGGGCCAGTGCAGCGAGGACGCTCAGAGGCTGCTGCACTCCCATGCTGGTGAGGGGGAGACCCATAGACCTTCAGCCAGCACCAGGTCTGCCAGCTCCAGCTCCAGCTCCAGCTCCAGCTTCAGCTCCAGCTCCAGCTCCAGCAGCTCCAGCTCCAGCAGCTCCCACAAGGGAATTTCTGCCAGCAGCCCTACAAGCTCCAACAGGGAGGAGGAACCTGGTAATCCGGAGGCTGCCCTCCATGGAGGTTGCAGTTCCCCCCCATCTGTGTCTGTCCCCACAGAGTGGGACCAACCCCAGGAGGAGCCAGGGAGGGCAGTGGTGGCAGGTCCCTCTGCCCAGGGCTGTAGCCAAAGCCCCTCCACTCCTAGCCAGGGCAGGGCCCGCTCACCCAGGAAGCCCCGGCATGCCCAAAAGAGACAGGGCCCTAGTCCCCAGGATTCTCTTCAGTCCAACAAGAGACCAAGGCAGGGATGTCCCTGAGCCCTGCAGCTCTCAGGGACTCTCGTCATCACTTCAGATGAAGTGATGAAACCTGAAGCCACTGAAGTCCACAGCATCTTCGGGAATTGGACTCAACTTCTGTCTTGGTTTAAGACAATTTGAAGGGGAACACTCTAAAATGAGTTCTCCCCCTTTGTTTCAACCAATCCCTTTCCACCAATAAGGAGAAACTAAATACAAGTAAATATAAGTGAAAAAATATCAGTTTTCTCAGAAGCAAAATTGAAACCGGCAAAAATCCCCAGTAAATAATCACTAGATACAGAATTGCTAAATGTCACTAACTCCCTCAGATCAAAGAGAAACACAAAATGGTGGAAATGCCCCTTCCAAGATGACGCCTGCCAAAGGGAGACAAAGGGAAAACGGTGTCTGACCCTCCCCTCGAGACAGCAGCTTCATAAGTGACCACATGGCCTGAGAGGCAAAAGGAAACAGTGGCAGCAAACCCTCCCAGGAACATGGGACCTTACAGAGCAGTTCCAGTGGCAGATGAGAAGAGCCAGCATGTGTGGGGTGTGTACCACCGCCCGCTGCTTCCTCCTGCTGCCCTCAGGACTCTGCCAGTGCTGGGGCTGCTGTGCCCTGCACTGTGTCTGTGGCTAGGGGAAGAAACCATCTGTCCACATGGACATGGGGTGGCCTGGCCCCAGGACGAGTCAAGCTTCACCATAGGGTTTGCAAAGGTCACTGTGAAACAGTTTCTGGTTGCAGGATGAAGTTTTACCATGTTGCTACTATGGCGCCCAGAAAAACCCACCCTAAACAACCTCTGCCTTGAGCAAAATGACATCAGGCAAAAGACGGCCCAAGTGAGAAGCCTCTGCCCAGCCTGCCTCAGCTCTAAGGCAAAAGCCAAGAAACAATGGAGGCAAGAGGCGAGAGATCAAAACAAAAGGCAAAACAGGCACTTTGCCTGGGTGCTCCAACCTTGTTAAAGGGAGTGGCATCACCCCCGCTTGCCCAGCGATTCTAGGTCCACCCGTGTTGCCTTAAACACACAGTAACAGTATTCGGGCACGGACAGATACGGAATACAGTAAGATTTTTGGTCACTCAGACACCTTGCCAGGCCTTGCTTCCAAAAGGTGCCTGGGGGCAGTCCCCCAGCACCAGGGGTCTGAGTAAATGTACAAATGTCCAAGTCCTGCAACTGAGAGAGTTAGACATACCGAAACATGAGCATATTTGAAAATTTAGTCCCAGGTACAATCTGGCTTGTCAAAGGAAAGTTTGGATTCAAAAAAATAAAAAAAAATATGGCAAAAGTAGGGTTCTAACAAAGTTCTCAATTTTTGCAACTGCAATTACTAATTAGAATAGCACACAGTGTTCTTGGATAGAATTCACTTGAAGTAATATATTCTTCTACTGCATTAGAAACAAGTGACAACGTGACCCATCCCCAGAGCAGTGGTATGGGAAGGAGGGAACATAACTGTTAAGTTAACCTTTTGAACTTTAATACAGTGGCTGATCATTTCGTTATATAACTCTAATTATTGAACAGCGAGGAGTTCACTCAGGTGGAATAATGGACAAGGATGAGTGGTTTTATAATATTTTTTCCCTTCTCTCTGAATCTTCCCGCACATTTCCTTCCCTCCTCCTCATCTGTGAATTGCTCATATATGGAAGAATTTTATTTTATTTTAAAACTGATGGGAGCTATGTTTCAAGACATGACTTTTGACCAGGATGTCTCTGCAGTCAAACTCCAGAGTCCCCAGGATACTTGATCTTAATTTTGAGGAATCCACCCATAGCAAGGATCTACCCTGGAGCTGTTGGTCCTAGAACTACATAGTACATTGGGGAAGTGTTTCAGAGGTCATTTTGTAGTTTAATGAGATCAGATTAATTTCTTTTCAAGAATAAGCCAGACATAAAAGTATGGCACATGTATGAGTAAAACTCATTTTCCTAAGTAATTACTTTCCTTGTTCAGTCTTACAGGAAAATTAGACTGCTGAAAAGCAAAAGCCTGCTTGGTATCATTTATTCTGAAGTATAAATTAAATAAAGTTATATATGAAGCATAACATAAATATTGCCAGAGCATATTTATAATGCTATTCTACATACTTTCTATTGCTGGGAGAAACTCCTGTAGTCTTTTTTTCAGTCCCACAGTTACAAAGTATGCTATAAAGCAAAGCACAACTGAGTATTTCCATCTCATGCAAGAAAAGTTATACAAAATAGCAGAAACAGTCGCATTTGAGCTGCATTTCCAAAACAGATGGTGTACTTTAATGCCTAAAGCCAAAGTAGGGGAAATGAGATGATCTGTGTGTTGATCAAAAAGCTGTAAAGAAACTCTGCTCACAAAGCAGGGGTAAGTCTGTAGAAGTCTGAGAGACTCAGTTTTTGTTGATAATTCCTGAGTTTGAAAGGGGTGGGTTGAAAAGTCGCTCTGCACTGCTGTGACTCAGAATGGGCAATCTTCTCCTGGGATGTCTTCAAGCCACCATTACTTGTGAAAATTACTTGTCTTGGTTTGAAAGACAGGTGTCTGCTAAGGAGGGCAGGAGCTTCTCTTGGAATAGAAGATGTAACTCCCTTCCCTCTAAATTGTTATAATTTTGAAATTAAGGGGCTTTTAGGCAAAGATATGAGGAGTAGGAATAACAGTTCTTTACTAACAGATATATATATAACAAGGCAAACAAACAGCAGTAACTGTGGCAGTGATAGCAAACCGAGCAGAGCCAGAGCAGCCTCTCCCGGTGAGCAGGGCGGGTGCGATGTTCCCCCGCGGCTGCAGGGGGCGCTGCGGAGCGAGCTCGGCACCACGCGGTGATGGCGGAGGGGAAGTCACTGCACAGACCCTGTGAGGGCAGAGGGNAAAGGGCAGGATGGCCTTTGTCTCTCCTCTCCGGATGCCCGAGCACCACGAGCCAGGCTGTGTCTTGCTCCTCCTCTAGTTCTAATCTTTCGCGGCATTTCTGCTCAATGAGAAACTCCAGGCAAAGAAGGCAGCTAGCTGGGCCTTCCTTCTGTGGCCAGTCTTTTATTTTTTCTTAAATGCCTAGCAATTTGTTTTTTAGCAATAAGATATGGGGAAAAATTCCTTTAGGGAAAAAGAAACAACGGGTAACTTCTAAAACTCCAACATTACTCTGCTCACAATTAAAAATATCTGCCATGTCTTTGGATGCTAAGGCAAACCTATTTCCTAGGCACACGCTCTCTTCAGATGCTCCTCTTGGCAGAAGTGCAATCTAATTCTGAGAAGGATTTCTTTTCAGTCCTTGTAATAGGTAGGTATTTCTTCATACTTCTCTGTGTAATACTCATTCAAGACATTTCAGTGCAGATCAGTTTGTGAGTTGATTAGGAGATCCAATCTTCTTTTCCCTGTAAAAGGGCGAGGTGGCATTTTGGTAACCAGCAACTGGGTGAAAGATTCTACCATAGTTTATGTTACTGCAAGTCTGGTGTAATTTCATAAAAATTGGTTTGGTGTCCATGAGCACTTAAGAGTGATTGAATTTAATCAATGGCAATGGCCCTACTTTATTACAATTTAACAGTTTGATGTCTTGGTAGAGTATTAAAATTTATAATATGTGTAGTAGAAAGAGGGAAGTATAACTCATTATTTCCTCATAGGTCAAGTTCAGCAGCCTGAGCTGTAGTTGGTTGTTGTTGCACCTTCCTTCTCTGCTAGCTCATGACAGTATCAACAGATGTAGAGACCTGACAAGAAGGTGTGCTCCCCTTCTCTGTGTTTGTACAGAGATGGTTTTGATAATTCTTTTGTCAGGATCTGGGACAGAACACCCTCATATCAGGCAAAAGGAAACATCCTTCCTAATGAAGTCCACTGTTTTCTCGAGAACTTGAAAATAAATTTTGTTTGTTTGCAGTACAAACTATAATGAGAGTAGTTCTTTAGCAGACAGGTCTCAAAATAATAAGCTATGTCTGACTCTGGAGGGATAGCAACTCCAGCAGCTCCTTGCTGCA
This sequence comes from Vireo altiloquus, assembly GCA_013396875.1. Taxonomy (NCBI): domain Eukaryota; kingdom Metazoa; phylum Chordata; class Aves; order Passeriformes; family Vireonidae; genus Vireo; species Vireo altiloquus. Next base: position 160,411 of record VZRF01011855.1, read on the forward strand.
GATGTCAGGCCAGGCTCCATCACATGTACTTTTGAGGTACACTGTCTTCCATAGAGACTTGGTAAGTGGAATGGGACCTGGCTCTCTGGGTGAGTGCCAGTGGGAGGAGATGGGATTGTGGCAAAATGCCTTTTATTTTTCTTTTCCCTGCAGTGAGGAGGAAGACCAACAGGGGTAGGAGACTTTTACCCTGGGTTGGCCACTGAACACCTAGGGGCTCCAAATCCCACCCTTGCATAAGGAAAAGCAATGAGAGGAGGAGGCAATATCCAGCTACAAGCAGTTCATGCTCTCAGGAGATATTGGCAAGGCTACAGGAGCAGGGACAAGACACATAGCCTCAGAGATGTGATGCAGGTGACCAAGAGAGACTGACACGAGTACTAGTTTGAAATCAAACCAGTGGGAGATCACAAGTCAGAATTATAATTTAATAGGGGAAAAAAAATTAAAATAAATAAATAAATGCAGTAATACAAGAACACTGACAAAAACAGAATACAACCTGACACCCTATGGTGGTTGCAGTCCAAGCAGAGTGGTTCTGTTGAAGCGGTGATCCTGTAGAAAAACGGGTCTGAAGATCCAGCAGTCGCTCTTGTCCTCTGGGAGTCCAGTAGGTAAGCACTGCTGTGGTGTTCAGAGTCTCAGCTTATATCCTGGAAGGAATGCTTGGTTCCCCCCTCTGGGCAGAGCATCTCACAATGGGATGGTGAGTCATGTGATAAGGCCTGATGGGCCATTAAGAGGAGATAGTCCAGGCGGGAGTTATCTGTGAGTCATGGGCAAGGCGCTGATGGGCCATTGACAGAAGATAATCCAGAGTGGGGGAGGCAGAGAGCACTGCCTCACCTGGTTTCAACAGTTCATGAAGATGGTGATAGAATATAGTTCAACCCAGGACACACGAAAATTAGAGAAGCTGAAAACAAGAAACAGTATTTCCTTTTTTTTCTTGGCACCATGCACCTGGGGTAGGGGAAAGAGGTAATACCTGTGGTGTTCTAACACCATCCAGGAATTAAACTCTAAATAAACCACTACACTCCCACTCTTCCTGCTCTAATGAGAGAGGGACACTAGTAGATATTGAGGGTTGAGATAATAACTTACTGAGAGCAAATAGCTAAACGAATAAGAAATGCACAATAACAGCAACAATACTAATAACCAAAGTAAAAAAAAAAAGGAGGTGATTAACACACATGTTCACCATTAACAATGTTCCATGTAGCCGTTGAGACCAAGACAAGATGGAAAATTCTCACGGTATGTTGGGCCTTCTGAGAAAAATACAAGATGGTGGATGCTTCCCACTGAAGCAATGGAGAACCAAGGCGAGAGAAAGCTTGTATGTCGAAAAACATACTGCTCCGCAATGGCCTGCAGGTGTGGAGCCCAAAGAAGGCCCCTTTGGAACAGCCAAAAGCTGCAGTCTCCCCGGCGCTTGCCCCGGCTCCACGCTCCCTGTAAGATTCCTTGCAGACATTTGGGCAGGCAGAGCCCAAGGCAAACGAGGTGCAGTCATTGCCTTCTCTGTCCAAAAGTCAAGCTAAACCCAGGAGGCAGGTGGAAAGAGGAAAGAAAGTCCGGAGCGGGAGAGGGAAACAAGGAACAAGAGCAACTCCTCTGCAAATCAACTCCGCTTGCCCGTGGAATAAGGATTCCAGGCTTAGCTTGCTTTGCTGGCGCCTCAGCACAGACACCTCCTCTGCTGGTGGACAACACAGCGTCTTGCAGGAGCTTTACGGCGGGCCCTTCACGCTTTGCACGCTGAGGGGGGCATTTGAAAGCCGATGCGAAGGCCGAAAGGCCCAGCTCCACCTTGAAATTGCCTGGCTGAAAAACTGCACTGCTTAGCCAGGGACACTGGCCCGCTGTGAAAGCGTCTCATTTTCCCCCCGTCCTAGACAGCTCACAGCAAGCAGGCAGTTGTAGAGGTCCCAGAAGGAAGAAGGACACCTTGAGGGTAGGCCCCGGGACTCCCTGGAGCCGAGCGCTTTGGTGGCCCAAAAGTAGCGGAGGGGGAAGCGTTTGGAAGGCGTGCCGTCTGAGGCCTCCTTGACTCTCGGCTAGCAAGTGAGCGCCGGCAGAGGGGGACGAGCGGGGCCCGGTGCCTCCTGCCGGCCCGGCGGGAGGGGCGGCTGGCGCCGGGGGAGGCCGGGCCAGGGCGGGGCAACATGTCCGCAGCAGGGCGGGCGGGGCAGCAGCCGCCAGGGGGCGCGTGGGGCGGGGCAGGGCCCCTCGGGGAGGGGGGAGAGCCTCGGGCCGCTGGGAAGCAGCGCAAAGCCAGGAAGGGGACAGCCCGTCCGGAGCAGGCGGCGCGGCAAGGAAGGGAGCACTGAACATTCCAGGGCTCGGCAGGTGTTCCGCTTTTTATTGCCAGCCCTGCTGAAACCCAGGGCTGAAAGCGAGGCTCTGCCGGCTGCTTCTTCATCTTCCTCTTCCTCATTCTGTCCTCCAGACGACCCCTTCAGCCTGACGGCTCGTAGCACTTGCCTGCTCCGGCGTCCCAGCTTTTTCCTCTGACAGCTTGATTATTCTTATTCTCAGGACAAGGATGATTCCGGGCTTCCCTACCTCGACCATACTCTACTCTTAGTCGAACAAGCTTCTATTACCTAAGCACTCTGGCGTCTCTAGTCCTTAAAAGTCACTACCTAATTTTCCCTATTTCTTTCCCTACTTCTTCCCAATCGGCTCTTTTGAGGCCAAATGAAACACAGGCTTAAACTTCAGCCACCTAACCTAAGAAAATNTGCCAGCCCTGCTGAAACCCAGGGCTGAAAGCGAGGCTCTGCCGGCTGCTTCTTCATCTTCCTCTTCCTCATTCTGTCCTCCAGACGACCCCTTCAGCCTGACGGCTCGTAGCACTTGCCTGCTCCGGCGTCCCAGCTTTTTCCTCTGACAGCTTGATTATTCTTATTCTCAGGACAAGTCATCCGTTTCTAGTTCAAGGATGATTCTGGGCTTTCCTACCTCGACCATACTCTACTCTTAGCCAAACAAGCTTCTATTAACTAAGCATTCTGGGATCTGTGGCTCCAGCTATTCTCTGGGAAGAAGCCATAAATTGGAAAACTTTTTCTGGTATTGCTGGTTTTAATATTGCTTTCTCAGTAAACAGAACATTGGTCAGGATGTTGCATGATGGACCATTATTCCTCTTTTATCTGAGAAAATTATCATCACTAGCATAATTCAAAATTTACACATATTTTCCTGAAAGGGAGTTCATTCTGTAGCAACACTTACAATATGTTGGCATGGTGCTGAACATGTTTTTATAGCTGTGCTGTACACATACCTCAGTACTAACACTTTGAGTGGCTTTTGTTTCTTTAGACTTGCAGTGGATCAACAATACTTCTGTAACTTCACAAGCCTAAGGAAATGGGTCTATTTGGCAGCTTTGGTACTGCTTGGTGTGAACATTTAGATAACCTTCTTTTTCATGTTTGGATTCTCTCTTTGGAGTGATCTGCTGTAGGATCAGATAAGAAAACTTACTTTTTCTCAGATAATTTGTCTCATTTCAGAATCTTGATGGGATAAAGATATCTTTGTATTTGCTGTCCTTACTTGGGGCAGTAGGTCCATTATATGATATCCCATCATCACTCTTTCTTGAGCATATTTTTAATACTTCTTTTTTTGCATATTTTTAACATTCAGAAGAAGGGATTAGTGCTCCCAAGTTCTGTGTTGTTCAGGAAAAATATCTTATACCCTAGATACTTCCTCCTTTAGATAATTTGCAGGTATTGGAAAAAAGCGTATTTTTAAAAGGCTTCATGTGTTTTCATGCTTCAAAGTTCCTTTCTCCTAATTTATTAAGAAATTTTCTTTAAAAACCTCATTGATCATGGGAACAATTTGAGACTTACCTTGTAATTCTCAGAACAGCCCCATTTATCCTTCTGCCCCAGATGTCTTCCTGGTTGCCTGCCTTACTGAAGGTCCCTAATGCTTCATGGTTTCATTTTTTCCAGTTCAGATATGATGACAGTTTGTCCTTTAGAGCCTTTCTTCTGGGCCTGGATGGGATTCAT
>VZRF01011856.1:0-96304 GCA_013396875.1 Vireo altiloquus
GGGAAGGGAAGAAAAAGGGAATATTTAGATAAACTCATCGAACAGATGTGCAAACACCATCCACTGAATTCACCCCCCACCCAATACACACACTTTTTCATGCACACTAACACACCTCCCAGCAGAAATAGGGGGAAAATGGTTGTTTAAAGTTCTTCCAAGGTACCTCATTTGCTTTGACTGAGTGTCAGCCCACTGGAAATTCCTTTGACGGTGTCATTAAAGAGGGTGGAGGATATGCAAGCTGCAGAACTGATGATGCTATTCAACCAAGTGTGTGTGGGACTTCACTGACAGATCAGACCTTTGCAGATCAGACCGTCAAGCCTGAGTTTATTTTTCAGCATTCCTTTAAGGACAGATGCGTATGATAAGAACTGGATGTCAAACATGAGCACGTCAGACCCGCTGTCCTGTTCATTAGCAGACATCGGATGCAGCAGAAAAAAAGTATCTTGGCAGCATTTCTTGTTATGAATAACTTTACCCTCAGAAAGGTGCAATTCAAATCCTCTCTAGCATTTAGGTCAGCAAGGGCTGTGTTATAAACCTGACATGTGTCTCCTTTGCAGATTGCATTTGAGAATTTGCTATGGAGGGAATAGCCCCTGTCACAGGAGGCGCAGAGCTACAGGCACAAGACTGCTCTGATTTCCATCATTACAGATGTGCTGCTCTGTATGTGAGGCATCAGAGGTGGACTGAGAACCTCTTAGTTTGAAAACATTTGAGTCCACATGTTTTGACATTTGAGGTAGTTCTCCTCTTTTTGGTTCTTACTGCCTTCTCTGAAATGTTGATGTAGGACCATGTGCTATATTGTGAGCAACTAAAGGAGTCTGAAAGGGTCGTGGAGTTTTCAACAAATAAAGTTTCCATGGCACTTGCCATGTAAACAGCAGAAGATTTTACCAGTGAGGAAGTCTAAATACTATTCTATAAATATCACTTTCTTTATTGACTCCGAATCTCCCTTCCCTATTAGTTCTCACAGAATCTGACTGGGTCATATACACTACTTGGTAATGAAGATGGATGATAAAAGTGAGAGTAGGTTTAGATCAGCTATTAGGAAGTATTTCTTTACTTTAATAGTGGTGAGACACTGGAACAGGCTGCTCAGAGAAGCTGTGTATGCTCCAACCCTGGAAGAATTTAAGGCCAGGCTGGATGGGATCCTGACTGAGCTGATCTAGTGGAAGGTGTCCCTGCTCACGGCAGGGGAGTTGGCCTTTGATCATCTTTAAGTTCCCTTCCAAACCAAACCATTCCATGGTTCTTTGATTCTATGAAACAGCATTCACATTAGTTATAGGATCTTTCAGAAAGGACAAGCAGCATTAAGTCCTCATTTGAGAAAGCTTTAGAATGCACACATAAGCATTACATCATCTAGAAACACTCGTGATACTAATTGAAGAGCAATTAATGCTAAGTTATTGCTGACAGACTTTCACCCATTTATGCAAATGCAGAGGAATAGTATTGAAGTAATTTTTGTTTTGAAAGTGAAAAGACTGAGGAGGAATTTCACTTCTATAATCTCTATGTTGCAGCAGAATCAGCTAAAGCAACATATAGGGTGACTTCTCCAAATTCTGGTATATTATGAATTTTTAAGCTACTATTCTTGAGTTACTTTGGCAGAAGATCCTAGTTGCTTTGGGGCTTTTGCATACTTATTTCTATGCTGCTGTTTATTTATATGTCTGCCTTCAGAAACTTTTAACGAAAAATCACCAACAGTACGGATGCATTCAGACTTTTCAGGACTGCTAAAAGAATAAGCAAAAAATACGGGATTTGGTCATGAGCTCTTGTTCTCTTGCTGTTTTACATGTGACAAGAGCCCACATTCTCTCAATGACAGGGAAATCAGGTGAGTGAAACACTGGCCTATTGTTTTTTTTAAAAGATCATATTCTTTTCAGAAGTACTCTTCATTCCGTGCTATTTTCCTTGCTTTTCCTAAACAGCTTTCTGAAATGTATTAAAAAGAATCTTCCATTTGTTCTCTATTTTTCTAAGAAACCACTTCTAAGGTGTTCTTACTGTTTATAAAGTTTTTCCCAGAACTTGTCCACCTCTATTCCAAACCCTTTTTATCTCCAGCCTCTCTCTGGGCTGTTCATAACTTTTCTTTGCAGAATAGCTTTGATTTCTCTAATTGCATATTATTTTAACACTCATCCTTCACAGATTGTTTACTGTCTCATTTTCTTGCCTTTGCTTCCTTACAAAGTTATTTTAACTGTCCAACATTTTTCAGTAACTCACTACTTCCCTAATTAAGTCTTCTCAAAACAATTCTTTACATATTAAAACTGAAATGTCTCAAGTACAAGGTTTGTAGAAGCCTCTTTGCCCAAGTTCTGGGTTACCACATTTTGCCACCATAACTTTCTATAAGCCTCTTGAATATCTGCATCTTCAAAGCAAGAAATAAGAAACCAAAAGTGGTTTTTTTAAAGGTATAAACACATATTCTGTCTTTTCAGTGCTGCTGAAAAATGCTTATTATCAGTCATTTGTCAACACTTATGATTTTGTGAATTGCTTTTTCCTTTTTTTAGGGAAACTGTAAACTATTTCACAAGTCCTGAAGCAATACTATATATTAGAAGATGTTTATATGCCCACAAAATCACTTTCAATTAAAACTGCATTTCTAATTTCAGCAACTGTTACTATTTTCTTTTCCTTTTTAAATACACTTATTTACAGTTTAGCTTCTTTATATAAATGAAAAGTAGAGAACCACTGATTTACAGAAACAATGAAAAGTTCAGACAAAAAGAATAAAACCCTTCGTAGGTGTGCGTAAGAGCTTGAAAACTTTATTACTTCCTGGATCTAAAATCCAAACTATTAAAGCCATTAAACGTACATTTCTTTATGATGGGTAATGATTTTTAGGGCAGGGTTAAGAAGAGAAGGTTAAAAGTGACATACTTCTCTCTTTATCAGCCACATGTGTGGGGAGAAAAAAGATGGAGACAGACTCTTCTCAGAGATGCACAGGGAAAGGTACAAGATGCACAGGACACTAACATGAAAACTTAGGAAATTTTTTTTTCCCCAAAGAGGAAGACTGCCACTGTAGCAAATCTTAGGGATGTCATGGGTACTCCATTCTTGGAGCTATTTAAAAAATAGCTGGTCACTGTATAGAGCACTAGCTGGACTAGTATGGAGGAGGGGAGGTAGATTCAACCTCCACAGGTGCTTCTAACCTACATAGTTTTATGACTTATGACAGAGGCATTTAGCAATACAAAATGTCATCATTTAACTATCACACATTTGAGAAAATAACCACTGACAGGTACCATGATGCCTTCAAGAGAGATACTTTCCACCAGCAAAAAAACCCCAAATTTGCTTATCTATTACACTCTCTGCCTGATTTCACATGAAGCGCTCCGTATAATTCAACCAGAGATAGGTGGAGTGAACAGTATGTGCAAAATGCAAGACAGAATCACAGGGAATCAAAGCAGCAAAAAATATGCAGTGTTGGCGCAGGTATAAAAATTGAGAAAAAGGACATATTAGGGGCTACAAATCGTAGCCCCTAAAATGTCTTTCAGTGAATAGCTCAAAAAATTAAACAGGAGGTACCTAGTTCAATTTTTAAAATATGGAAGCGTAGTTTACGCAGTGCTAGATGAGTGTAAATCTGGCCTCTGAAAATTAGCAGATTGCTGGGCATCCTGGAAATGTATATCCAGCACAGGCAGGCTTCCTCAGCCCTCTGTGACAATAAGCCAGAATTCAGTGTTTCACCCTCAGCCTCCCAAATTCACACCATGGCCAGGAGAGAGCAGCCAGGGAAACACAAGCAGCAAGGAGTTCCCTCCAGAGCAGAAGCAAAGCCCTGTTGGAGACAAACACCATCAGCTGCTTACAAATTCCTTATGCACCAAGTGGTCCATCTACCAAATACATGCCTCTTCAGTGTAGAGACAAGGATACTTAGCCGGACAGTGCCAAATGCTTTGAACGGATCAAGGTAGATGGCATCAGTCACTCTTTTCTCACCCACTCCCTCTGTAAACCCATCACAGAAGGCCACCAAATTTCTCAGACATGATTTGCCTTTAGTGAAGACACATTTTCTGTCACCAATCACATTCTCATTTTCCATGTGTCTTAGCATAGTTTCCAGGAGGATCTGCTTCATAATCTTGAAAAACACAAAGCCAAGAATGACCAAGCTGTAGTTACTCAGGTCTTCCTTTTTTCTCTTTTTAAGGATGGGCATTATATTTTCCCTTTTCCAGTCAGCAGGAACTTCACCAAACTGCCACGACTTCTCCAATATACTAGTGTCTTAGCCACTTCCTCCCACAATAGCTCCCTTTGGATTCATGGATGCATCTCATTAGAAGCCATGAATTTATATAAGCCTTTAGGTTTTGAGCACCCCAGCCTTCTCCAGACAGTATCTCTGCACTCCTCCCAGCCTACTTGTCCTTTCTTCCACCCTCTGTGTGCTTCCTTTTTGTGTTTGAGTTTGTCCAGGAGCTCCTCATTCATCCACATAGGCCTCCTGATGTTTTTGCCTGACTTCTTCCTTATTGGGATGCATCGGTCCTCGGAGAAGGTATCCTTGAATATCAACCAGCTGTCTTTGGCCTCTCTTTTCTTCAGGGAGCTATTCCATGCTACTTGACCAAGCAGATCTCTGAGGAGGTCAAAATCTGCTGTCCTGATATCTGGGGTATTGAGCTTGCTCTGTGGCCTCCTCACTGCCCTGAGGATGTGAAACTCCAGATTTCATGGTCACTGGAGCCCAGGCTGCCCTTGGCCTTTACAGTCTCCTCCCCCTCTCCCTGTTGGTGAGAACATAATCCAGCATAGCACCTCTCTTCACATCACTTGGAGGAGAAGGTATCATTAACACATCCCAGGAACCTCCTGGACTCCTTGTGCCCTTCTGTGTTAACCCTCAAAAAGATATTGACGTGGCTGAAGCCCCCCATGGGGACCAGGCCTGTGAACAAAAAGCTGCTTCTATTTGTCTATAGAGTGACTCATCCAGAGAGTCTTCCTGGTTGGGTGGCCTGTAGCAGACTCCCTCTATAATGTCATCTATCCCATCTTGCAGGGAGCTGCAACCAGAAAACAATGCATTAAGTCAAAGAAACTCCAGTGTTCTGGCTTTCCTTATGAGAAGTCTCCAAAGTGGAGTGGATTTAGCATGTTTTTGTTCTTATTAAGTGTCACTGGCTAGAACATTGTTGTGTTATCTTGAAAATGAGAAATAAAAAGGAATGGCAAAGAACTGGAATGGGATCAACTTCTTAGTTCACTTAAGGAACGGCTGAGATAGGCAGTTCCTGGTATTTGTCAGCCAGAGCTCATAAAGAATTATTTGGTGGCACCAGCCAGCCTACTCCTTACACGCATTTCCCTTGGAGTGTATGTGTGCAGCCTAGTAAAGCTGTATGTGTGAAAGACTTCTAGGTGCACCAAAACAAGAGTATTCTTTGCAAGAGTTTTCTTCTCGCCTGGTATGAACTCAAAACAGGCAGAAACTGTACTGCCTGTGACATTTCTCTGACCCACCTTTACAAAGCTGTGTGAATTCCAGAAAATGCCACCTCTTCAGGTTAAAGAAAGTAAGGCAGCTGAGGAATTATATAATGTCTAAGAAAAGATAAGCATCACAGGGAAACAAGCAGAGATAATTTTTTCAAATAATAAAGTCCTTGACAGGCTTCTAAGCACGTATCTCTGGCTCAGGAGTCCCTCAGCCACTGCTTTACAAAAATTCAGGCAATGCTAAAAAAGTAACACAATGTGCTTGCCCTATTCTTTATTTTGTTGTACAGGAGACTTGGCTTAGTGGACACTAGTCTCATCTGTTATGACTGTTTCTGTGTGACTCCATAAGGCTTCTGGACATGATGATGTTTATGATCAGGGCAACTACACTTAGTAATTTCAAAGAAGAAGGAAATGTATGCAATGGAAATTAATAGTCAGTCACCTGTTTTGGCATGAATATTCATCTGTGGAGACTGGGGCTTCAACATATCCTGCTGATAATCATATCTCATCTTTGTTCTTAGTTGGGGAATGGACACAAAGAGTAATGTGTAATCACTGGGGGCAATGAGAAAGGAAGAGAGCACCTCTCAACTGTCTGGAGAGATAGGAGTCAAGAAGCAGGGAGGAGCTTGCAGGAAGCTAAAAAATAATCCCAGTTTATTGACATAGCCTTGTTTGCTTCATGGTTGTATGACAGAAAGATGAGACTGATTTCTAGTGTCATTAAAAAAATAATGAAAAAACAGTAACGCTGTGGCTTTTTTTAACAACAAAAGGGTCAATCTAGGAAATATTAATCAAATAGTGGCAAAGAGCACTTACACAGTCACTATGACAGGTAAGAAAAATAATCAATTTGAATGCACTTACCAAAACATTATTATAATCCTAGGAAAGCTGAACACAGCTTTTAAAAGTAAACTGTGACTGCACTGACTTCTGTGGTGGGAGAGAGACAACCTGGGTTATTTAGAGCTTGGTTTGCACAGAATGCTAAGTCCACACACTCTGAAGACTCACCCACGCTCTTTTAAAATCTTTCTAAAAGCATGCTTGAAAACAGAGAAACCTGAACTCATAGCCCACTTGAAAAAGTGGCTTAGGCATCCTTCAAGTCTTGCTTTTCTACAGATTTCTACATCCAAACCACCACTGGTGCTTTTAAAACAGCTACTGTCTGTGTCCTCAAAAAACCCCCGCCAGCTACACCCACATAATACCCCTGCCACTTCTCTGCATACCTATCTTCCACTGCACTAAAGCAATCACAGTTACTTCTATTCATACCCCTTCTCCTCGACCAACCCATGTACATCCCCACTACAAGGGAACTTTCCTCCAGTGATGTTGACTACACTGGGTGGAAACATAAGACTAAATTCTCATCAACTGCCCCACTCTGAAAACAGACAACAGGAAGGAGAGCAGTGATTGGGTTATATCTAAATAGTCCAAGCAACACAACTGTGGGTCGTTCTCTCCCAGGACACAGTGTAATCATTGCAGAGAACAATAAGTGTTCTTCTCATCTGTTTAGCACGCAAACATCTTTCCTACAGTGGAAATTTCTCAAATGTTTAATGAAAAGCATTGCTTTCAAATAACTTTTTAAGCCTTAACTATAAAACTGAAGTCTAATATATTCTCTGGATATTCTTACACACATCCCTATTGCAAATAAATCCCATTTTATTCTAAGGAGGAGGATTATAAGGTTGCATTTGTTAAAGTAATGTATCAGATGGAAAGAAAGAATTTGAAGTTATAAAATTATTTGGAAATGGAGACTTGAATGGGATGATTTCTGGTGTAACATTTTCATATTACTATTTTTCCATCTGTCCATCTTCACACTACATACGGCTACCAAAATCTGCAGGACCAAGTACATTCTGCCCATACTTTTTCTTAATCCTTTCTCGCTTTTATGTGCCTCACACAATTTGCCTGCTGTGTTTACTTGCTTATATAATGAATAAAATTTTTATCATTCAGTACAAATAACAAAAAATTAAACTAATTTCAGCCTCTAAATTATTTAAAGACCAGATAAAGCAGAGAAGCATATTCTAGCTTAATTGCTTCTTGCATTCTCAAATTAGATTTCACTAGAAAACTGAGAAAAAGGTCCTGTTTTTCAGACAGGGTATTGAAAAACAACATCAAGTTACATATTTTTTAAAAAGTGCTTTTTGTAAGATTTTTCTCATTTTAATTGCCAACTAGTGTTAAACAGTTCATCCTTTATGGTTGAAAACCCTCTTGGAACAGCTGTGCAGCTTGGGAAGGTTAGCTGAGCTTTTTAAGCATCAAAACATAGAATTCGCTACAATTCTATCTGCAGTCTGGACAGCCTAAAGAACAACATAAAGTGAGTCAAAAGTGTCTAGGAACACAAGATAACTCCAGTGCTGTGTATTTTCCTCCATTCCTATAATGAGTTACATGCTGTTGAGTAGTTTTGGAAAACTTTGTTTTTGTCTGGCTGCAATCTGGTCAGAGATCAAAGCAGCTGTCCCCATACAGGCAGCAGGCTACAGTAGCAGCCTGTCAACACCACTCATTTTGGTGGAGGCATTTCCAGCCCATTTTTATAGAGCTTCTTATCTTATAAAGAGGGAAGCTGAGCACCTACAAAAATGAGAAAAAAAAGGAAAACTAAAAGAACCATTTTTTGTCACTGCTGAACTCCAGTTACTCACTTCAGAATAACAGCTAAACACTAAATCAACTGCTATCAAACTGGGACATAATCAAAGTCAATTCACTAAATACAGCACCCATTCTGATGGCTTGTGTAGCTCCATGAACACTCCCCACTGCAGAAGCAGGGAAACGTGTGTGGCTTGTATGTGTTCCTCAGAAGTTTCTGCATGTGGGAATATTTTCAAAGGCCTTTAGATTAGTCAGTGTTTAACATTGCTAGATATGCAAGGATGAAGCATGGATTAGAACTGACAGTCAGACTTAGTATTTTTAATCAGAATTAGTGTTATAAAAATAGCTCAGAAATCCGTAAGAGAAGGATTATGGTATTTCAAATAACCTGAGATATTCCCTATGATGTAGTAAGTGCCATTCATTCTCTTTTCACCTGTACCAAAGTTGAGCCAATTTGAGCATGCCAAGATTATTCATATTTTTCTGTGATACGTAATAACTCCAATCAGAGGAAGTGTTCATAGTTCACAAATGTTAATTAATTAAGTTCTAGAACTTTCTGAGAGATAAGAAAGAAAATATCAGTATTCCAGTGATCTCAAAGATCAAGCGCTTTAAGGCAACTGATGTTTGGGATGAGAAGAGTTCATAGCCCAGGAGTTCTTCTTCTGGAGGAGTTCCCTTATACTGACAATTTTCTGCATTTTCCGGATTTGCCAACACATGGCTGGAAAACGCCTTTTTCCTGGGAGAACTCAAAGCTCTCCCTAAACCTTCCCTTCACCAGAACCAAACTCCTCTACCAGGCAACAGCAGAACGTGTTTAGCTGATTGAAAGTGTGGGTTCATAACAGAATTGAGAGCTGAGTGAACATCCTCTCGCATGCACAGAGTTCAGAGTTTGGCCTCACCAGGCAGCTGCAGAGGCAGAAAAGAAGCCAATCAGGCGGATGTAGAAGGGCTTTGTAGCAGTGATAGTAATTTGCTATAATTAGTGGGAGTGGGGTATGCAGCAAATTCATTTTTGCTTGGAGTCAAAGCAAAGCCTGGTTATCTTCCCAGCAAGCTTATTCCATGTGCGCCATCAGTAGTGGCCTGAAAAAAGACAGAGCAATAATTCCTGTAGTGCTGGATTTGTTGAATGAAGCGAGGAGGGTGCGTCACTGCAGGGATTGAATGGGATAGTCACAAGTCTCTCTTTCCAGCTGTAGGATGGATGGATGCATTTTTGACACTTGGTTTCAAAGCGCAGGTAGGTGTGTGAATTAAATTGCAAGCATGCTTATTTCATCTTGTGACTGTTTGCTAGGCAAAAAGAAGTACTTTAAAATAGAGTTTGAAATAAGTGCCTCAGAGCTCCAGTGATGCAGTCATGGACTGGTCTGAAATAGTTCCTTCTGATCTGGGTGCTCAAATCCTCCCATGCATGGAAAGCAAGGCACTGGTGTAGCTCCTCTGCTTGCTTTTTTGTCTTCATTTAACACAGGGTTCACTTCACTGTCTAAACAGTGAAGCCTTTCAGGAGAAAGGCAGATCCAGAATGAACAGACTCCTTTGTCTCTGCTTACTTCCTTTCCCCGTAACTCTTCTCTGTGTGAAGGAAGCAAAGAAAGGCCTTTTCTTACACGTATCTTGTCCCCAACAGTAAGCTAATACACACCCTGAGTCTGACAACATCTGACTGCAGTAAGGCATGAAATCTTTGCCCTTTTCTTGGTCAGAATCTGGCTTTGTTGCAGGTAACCAGTGTCATGTATATAAACACATTTTCTGAATAGCCTTTGACTCACAGAATTAGGAAAAATGAACTTTTCAGTAACTTCTCCATATGATGTTAGCATTAGTAACCTCTAGATCATCTTTTAACTTTTCTTCTTGCCTCAATGAAAAGCCAGAATCTAGAGCCATCTTCAAGCTTTAAGTAGGCCTCAAAATACCATTAATAACCTGATTTCTTGGTAGTGCATTCAGATAATGAAGTCCAAATGGAAAACTTTGAACAGTGGTATTTGCATTCCTTGCTTAAGTTTTAACAACTTTGCTCTATATATAAAAAGATTAAAAGGCTTTAAGAATGCGCTATGTGATGCAGGTAGTTACATTCATTTCCAATATCTGCACAGACAAACATCCATCAACATTTAATATTTTGGTGAACATTTGAGGCTGAAGTTATGCTCCCAGTTGTATTCATTTTTCTGATGTTGGGAACAAACCTCTCTGTACCGGGAAATGTAAAATAGGTACAGACTGACAAAAGAAGACAACTGTTCTGCTTCTCTCTTGCATGGGGAAGCAAAGATTATTATTACCCAATTTTCAAGTGGATTCTTAGGGTTTAATAGGATGATTTATCGTGGTGGGTTGACCCTGTCTGGACGCCAGGTGCCCACAAAATCTGCTCTATCACCTCCCTCTGTAACTGGATATGGGAGAGAAAATATAACAAAAAGTTAATGAATTGGAATAAGGACAGAGGCAAGACCATTTTTTGATTTGCATTGTGAGCAAAACAGACACAGCTTGGGGATAATAACTGAATTTATTACTAACTAAAATTGGAGCAGGATAATGACAAGTAAAACAAATCTCAAGAACACTTTCCCCCCACTCTCCCCTCCTCCCCAGCTCTACCTTCTTCCCCAGCAGTGCAGGGAGACAGGGAAGGTGCATTATGGTCAGTTCACCACACACTCTTTCTCCCACTACTGACAGAGAGGAGTCGTTCTCCTGCTCCAGCGTAAGGTCCCTCCCACAGGAAACAATTCTCCAGGAACTTCTGCAGCATGAGTCCTTCTCAAGGCCTACAGTTCTCCATGAAGTGCTGTGGGTCTCTTTTCACCAGGTGCAGTCCATCAAGCACAGGCTGCCCCACTGTGGGTACTCCACAGGGTCACAAGTCCTATTAAAAGTCTGCTCCAGAGTGGGATCTTCTCTCCATGGGCCTGCCAGGAGCCTGTTCCAGCACAGCCTCCCAAGGGGTCACACCCTCCTCCCAGGCACCCACCTGCTCCAGCCTGGGGCTCCTCCATGTGCTGTAGGTGGATCTCTGCATCCCCTGTGGATCCCCTTGGACTGCAGGGCACAGCTGCCTCACCATGGTCTGTACCAGGGGCTGCAGGGGAATCCCAGCTCTGGTGCCTGGAGCAGCTCCTGCCCTACTTCTCCACTGACCTTGGTGTCTGCAGAGTTGTTCCTCTCACATACTTGCACTCTTCACTCCTCTGAGCATAATTACGCCTGTGCAATAACTTTTTTCCTTCTGAAATACATTATCGCAGAGGCTTTACCACCATCTCTGACTGGCTGGGCCTTGGCCAGCAGCGGGTTCATTCTGCAGCTGTCCGATACCGAAAGATTGTTTGCTTTCACTGGTTCTGTAACAGTGCAGTAGCCCACTTTTGCTTTCCATTAAGTGCTTAAAAAGATAAAGTTGTAATGAATTTGTATCTTAAAATTCCAAGTTTCTAGAGAAACTGCATCTGTAGAAAGCAAATTAGGAAGCTTCCAGAAAACATCCTGCCATCAACACTCTTTTGAAGATGTCATCAATTTTTCTTATTCTCTGCACCAATGTGTTCAGTTCCCTTTTTTATTTTTCTCTGCAAACTTGTTTCAAGCATGTCTTTGCAAATAGTACCACACACCAAATCTGTCCACTTAGGTATTTAATCCCTAAAATAAAGTAGTTCTTTGAGTTCAGTGAACAGTGACCTTAGTTTAGATGTCAATTCAACTAAAAACTCAAGGATACTTTGTATACTAACATCAAAAAGTCATAAAGATAACTACAGGTATCAGTTAATACACAAAAATTTTCTATCTCACAGATAAAAGGGCTGTTTCACACTGGAGGGCCAAAATATAGAGCCTTCCAGCCGAAATGGGAGTTGCACCTCAAGGCCTTGGCTCTCTGACCAGCAGTAAATGTTCAATGGTTTTACTGCAAAGCTGTTTTCCATTGCCATCGTTGCAGTCAATAAGGGACGGTATACAACCAGTTAGGTACCAGGAGAGACTGCCTCCATTCATCCACAAAGCACTCATACAGCTAATATTCCTTTAGAAATATATCTCTGGGTAACAATAAATATTTTAGCTGCAATAAAAGTCTATCACCTGCATTTCTCAATAGGCTGTTCAAGCACCAAACAGATAGCTTTCAGCTGTAATGATAAATAATGGGTTTAATTTCCTTGCTTTACAAATGATGGGATCAAACTGTACATTACAGGCTACAGAAGCAGCTATGCTAAATATCAACTCTGAAGATAGTTTAGATTGTATAAGAAAGCACTTCTAGCTGGGGCATAACTGTCTCTAAACCCTTTGTAATGTCAGTGTTATGGGAACTACTGTATTCTGCATAAGACAGGCAGCTATCAAATACCCAATCAAAAAAAAAAGTCCATCCTCTTGGTTTTTACAGTCCATTCAGCATCTCCAAGTCCCAAGTTTACAATTTCTGCAGTGAAAAAGATACTTTATTGAAGTGCAGAAATTACAGACTTCATTCCGTAGGGACTTCAACTCTGTGAGTATATTATATCATGTGCCAAATGTGTTCTCTCTAAAGTTAGTCCTCATAAGGCCTCCTGCTTGAATTCTACAAAGTTTGGTAAGTGCTGATCTACCTTAGTCCTTTCATACTAGGACACCTGTTTCCTCTACTCAGCTGTCCACTTTTATTAAACTTGGAGAAACTAAAAAATTTGGACATCAGAACCTGAAATTTTACCTGAACTTCATCAACATTCTTAAATGTTACTGGGGAGACAAAGAAATGTTACCAAAACTTACTGGCTGAAGTGCCCACCTACGCATAACCGTCTAATCTTAATTTTCTAAGGAAACCATAGTACAAAACCTTGCTTTTAATATTCATGATTACCAAAGAGGGATCTTCAAAATTTACATAGCCTTTTCCCAATTTACGGTAATCTTTGCAAGTCTGCAGACAATCTCAGCTGAGAATGTACACTTTCCTGAACTCTCTTACCTCACTGTTACATGGAGGAATTAACAGTGTTCCTTCGCTGTTAAATGAAGGAACACTCAGTAGAAAATGAAGAAGTCTGAGTGCTAAACACTAATATATATATATATATATATATATATATTCGTTTCATATTCTTTCCCTTTGCAGAGCTTTTTGCATTGCAGCCTCCCCTATGGACTAAATGCCATTAACTGTAGCTCAGCTCATCTTTCATTAATTCACTTCACTGTGACAATAATATTGCATCCCTCTTGCACGGTGGGCTGCCAGGTACAGGGTCTGTGGATGTGCAGGCATTTTCTAACAGACTCGTATCAACCAAACAACACCAAAGACGTGAACCTGTGAGAAAAAGCAGCAAGGTCAGCAGCAAAAAAAGCTTCATCTGCGAAGTACCAAAGGAGATCTGGTAGATGCTTCCAGACAAAGCATTCAGGTGGCTGCGAGGAGGTTTCTTAGACTTTGCAATGGAAGAAATAAGGGCAGAGCAGTTAGAGGAAGAAAACCTTGTAGAAAGTTAGAGGAAGAAAACCAGTACTGCCAATACTGGTGCATTCTGTTGGTTGATCCAAGCCTGTGTAAAATCAAAAAATATGCCATGACCTGCAGGTCAGACACACATGGACATGCTTACTAGACACGAGCTTTGTGCCAGCCAGTTGCCCTACCATGGGTCTGAGTATAACAGAGCAAAACTGAAATTCAGATGAGTTACCTTGGGCTTTGATGGTAGCAGGGAGAGAAGGACTTTAAGTGCATTTAAACACACATACCCCCTTAATCCTTCTTCTTGGCTTAGATTTCTGTTAATTAGTCTTCAGTGTTTGAAATTGCACACAACTGATCTGCAGGAAGCTGGTAGGCAAGAAAAAGTTTATGGAACTAACTTCTGATTAAAGGTCTTGCGTAATCCAGTTATTGAGGCAGGGTGGAAAAATGGCAAGGAATAAATAAGGAAGTGGAAAGAATGAGAAAGATGTAATTTCAATTTTTTTTCACAGTAGAGCTTAAAATGATAAAACCCAGAGACCTCAGGCATGAGGTAATTTTCCCCAGCATCCTACTTTCTAAAAATATCTTCTAGCTCTCTTCTTTCTCCACCTATTTAAAAGGTCTGATGTCAGAGCCTTCAGCTGCCCTGCCTCCGTTTTGCTTCACTTTCCTACCTGTGACAGCAGATGCCACGGTTCTGCAAAAAGCAGAGTCACAGGGGTGTGCCAAGACCTTCCCCTGGGATGTGTGAGGGAGGGGATCAAGGAAGGAACTCCACAACAGTGCAGTCAGACAGAAGAAAAAAAGCAGAAGGGAAACCCTGACCAAACCCAAAACTTGTACTTTCCATACATTCACATCTTCTATGCTATAAAGCATACAGTTTGTAGAACATTCTCAAAGACTACAAAGTGTAAAAGAAGAGTGTAGATAACATAAATAAAAGGTTGATCCTTTTGGGGGCTCTTGGGTATGTTAGACATCTTCCAGGACTCCATTTCTCATTATGCACCTGTTACTCTGGTGTGAATATTTACATTTTATGGTCAAGTAGCAGTCACTTTATTTATGAAATAGTATTCATTCACCCGCGCTTCTCCCAAGATGCGTGTCCATCGGAACATAAGTCTGTCCTCAGAAAATCCAGGGCTGAGCTGCGAAGGCTTGATGGTGTTTTCTCCAGGGTATGAGAAAAGCAGGCCTCAGAAAGAGACATTTGAACTGAAGCATAAATTATAACTTAGTATATGACAATATAATCGCAAGTGCTTCTCCTCTCAACATTCTGTTACCCAGTGAGTAACTACATTGTCTTGCAATGTACTAACTCTGAGTTAGGGTCTGACTGCAAGGACAAAATGACCTGGAAAAGAACCTTGGTGAACACATGGCTGTGACATCCCTGATCAAGTGGGAGGGAGAAATTCTGAAGGAGCTGAATTTTCCATCTGTTAATAGGAATGAAAGCAAACTTAACAAATGACACAACAAGAGTAAATTGACCCATGACTGAGTTTCAACACTGAGCAAGAGCCAAGAAATGTAGCATCTCTATCACTGTAAGATTTTTGTTTGAAATTCCACCTCCTACTGTCCTAGCCCCTGACTGCATTATGTGTTATGCTATTGTGTGACCAAAAATGACTGTCAGTGAACTGATTGAATTAATTTGTTTTGCAGAATATTTCTTTCCAAACAAAATGTTGTCAAGTAAATGAAAAATATTGGATCTTTTGCAGGACTACTTGGAAATTTATATATATTGCAACTATTGACAATTCTTAATTTTGTACTTAATAGATCTAAATAATTTATACCTTGATTCTCTCCTGTTGCAGCTAACTTTGAAGACATCCTATTGTAGTAGAAGAAATTCTCTAAGGAATGAACAATATCTAGTGTCTAATACTCTACCAATGATCTGTATGAACTCTCCCAGCTCTTTCACAAGAAAGGCCTAGCTTATTTTTGCCACACTTAATAAAATATTCATCTTCAATTTACCAATGGACAGGTCAAAGTGCTAGAATAATCGTAAGAGTTACATAAAGTATTTTCTTGTTTGCTTTTAAAATGAACCTGTTTTGATCCATATTTTACCAAGGCATGAGAATTAATGGATAAAATCTTAATGGATATAAGACACTTAGCTACCCTGAGCACAGCTCTTTGCAAATAAAAAAGACTGTTCTGCAGCAAAGATGAAACAGTGTAAAAATATATATATTGCAAAGCCATAATTATGTGAAAGCAAGAAGTGGCAGTCAGAAGTACTGTGATTTTAACTGGAATATCTGCTGATAGCTACAACACAAAAATGTAAATTCCAAAATGGACCGTAAAGCTCTTCTTTTATCTCACTCAGTGACATGGTACTGAAAAACATCTTGCCATAAAGACTGTAACAGGAGTTGTTTAGACTCAGTACAGGGTACCTCTTTGATCTAAAAGTTCCTTTTGTCAATGAGAATTTTATTGTAAAGAAATGTGCTTCATTTCCTACGATATAATTCATTTTGCATTGAAAATGTAAACACTGCTTCATTTCACTAGCTGCAGAATATTGTTCTTGACAAAAATTCAATACAGTCCCATTGAGGACAAAGGGACAACTACCAAAAAAAAAGGAAGAAAGCCAATGTTTTAGCTGTCCACTCCAGCAGCTGCATGTCCTCTTACACATTCCCTAATTTGTGCCGAACTAGCTTAATGGTATCTCACTGACCTGCTTTTAGGCATTTCAGGAGCATTTAAGAAATACTGCTGGTTTTTTTCAGGATTTTTCCTCTGTTCTTTAATTTCAGTGTGTTTCCAGAGCTCCCCATCCACAAGCATCTGAGCATGGCGTGTCATGCATCACTCTTAGGGTGTTGGACCCTTGGAAATAGGGTATCTTATACTGCACCTATGCAACATTATTCCAGTTTCACAGGTATGTGAAATCACTCTTCCAATCACTACTGAACCACTGTACAGGTTAAGATTGTGAAAACACAATCATCAGACTTCACAGAGTTCATCCTCTACTTCCTCTCCTTATTCTTCTTAAAATGCAAGGTACCTTCGGGAGAGGCAGAATAGCACAAACTCATGGTCAGTGTTTCTGTCGTACCTTTACTTTGACAACACTATCCAGCCTCAGCCTACCAGGAATGTAACATTCGGATAAGGATGATCTGAAATGTTAGGAGACCTCAAAGCCTATGTTTTCTCCACAAAGAGAAGAGTCTAG
Source organism: Vireo altiloquus (assembly GCA_013396875.1). Classification (NCBI taxonomy): domain Eukaryota; kingdom Metazoa; phylum Chordata; class Aves; order Passeriformes; family Vireonidae; genus Vireo; species Vireo altiloquus. The sequence goes on from VZRF01011856.1 coordinate 16,941, forward strand.
TCATATTATATGGCTAATATAATGTTTTTTTGCTTCAGCATAAAATACCTATACACAGGCTAACCTAAAAAGCACGATGCGGCTCTAAAAGGTGTATTATTTACGCATGAAAACCCATTTCCAGGTGATTTTATGCAAAGTTATATGCATCTAACTGACCTATAACCATTTAAATAACAGTTATTCTTTTCTAAACAGAACTTAAACACATACAGTGATCCGTAGTGCCATTAAGTCTGAAGCAAATCTGATTCAGCTAAAAGTATTAATGCTCCTCCTTCTGCAGCTGCCCAGAGTCCCAAGGACAAGTCTCAAACCCATGCTATTTTCATCTAGCCTTCAATAAAATGCATCAGCCTAAAGTTTCCTACACACTTTGCCCTGTGTTTTCCAGATATTTATTGACTTAACACATTGGCATTCATCAACCATGTGACATTTACCGAAGACAAGTGACGGATTCTGCATCTGGGATGGGGCAACCCTGGATGCATGGAGAGACTGGGGAATAAGACCATGGAGAACAGTGCTGCAGGAAGGGACCTGGGGGTCCTGGCTAAGGGCAAGTTGAACACCAGTCAGCAGTGCCCTGGCAGCCAGGAGGGCCAGCCCTGTCCTGGGGTGCATCAGGCACAGCATCGCCAGCCGGGCAAGGGAGGGGATTGTGCTGCTCTGCTCTGCACTGGGGCAGAGCCCCGTGTACAGTTTTGGGTGTCACAATATTAGTAGGACATAAGGCTATTAGCATCCAAATGAGGGCCACAAGGATGCTGAAGGGCCTTGAGGAGAAGACTTACAAGGAGCAGCTGAGGTCACTCAGTCTGGTCAGCCTGGAGGAGACTGAAGGGAGACCTCAACGAGTTACAACATCCTTCTCAGGGGAAGAGGAGGGGCAGGAATTGATTTCTTCTCTATGGTGACCAGAGGGAATGGCCTGAAGTGCCAAGGGAGGTATAGGATGGTTGTCAGGAAAAGGATCTTAACCCAGAGGGCGGCTGGGCAGTGGAATAGGCTCCCCAGAGAAGAGGTCACAGCAACAAGTGGACAATGCTCCCAGGAACATGGTGTGATTCTTAGGAATGTCCCATGCAGGACAAGGAGTTGGAACTTGGACTCAATGATCCTTGTGGGTCCCTTCCAACTCAGAATATTCTGGGATTCAGTGAAGATGAACCCCAGGGTAATATTTCCCCACTTACAGTTAAAGAAAGTTCTCCTTCCAAAAAATCTTGAGCAATGACATGTATACCATCTCTTGCTGTTCCACTGCCACTCCAATCATTTAATCAGGCTGGAAGTGATCTCAAAAAATTAATTTCACCTTTAAAATGCCATTAAGTAAAATACAAGCAGACTGTCCCTGTCTTCCATGCCTAAAATAAAAGTTTTTCAACTCTGTTTAATGCAACCACCTCCCAAAGCCCCTGTCAGGGTTTCTAGGTTTGATATTTATCTGGGACCATCACAAAGTACATGTCCATGTTTAGAATTGCAGTGGTGTATAGCCACCTTAAGGACTGGAAACAATCCAAGAGGCTTGTAGCAGATGGCATGCTGCTTTGTAGGAGATAATTTGTCTCATAAAGGTTTCTTCACAGTAGGAGAAGGCCTGTTTCTGGTGTCTACACTAAATCGTTTATATCAACAAGTGCATTTTGCATACTAATGAGCTCCATTCTTACATGTGTCATGTATGGACACTGGCTGCATCACTGAAGTGTAATTGTTCTCTGAAATGTTCTCCCTGCACATCCAGCAGCAAACAGTCTCCATGAATTCAGCAATACTACTGTAATTCACTCCTAACAGTCATAGGAGATACCTCAGGCGATGGACATGAGCAAAGGCAGTACAGACACAATAAGCCTCAGTTAGATTGCACTTGTCCACATACTTATCATTGCCGGAAAGCCATGCAGAGTCATGTGATCACAGGATCATTTGCACTGGAAGACACATCAGGAGACCATTATGTGTTCAGTGAGTTTTTTCCTCATTTCAGTCAGTTTAACCAATCACAACTCTTTAGTACCAGGTGTCAGACTGTGTTGGGTGGGTTTAGCAGCTGAAAGACTGAGCAGCACCAGTTATAGTGTAAATAATACTTATGTCTTTACTGCCTGGGGTCAGAGTGCTGTTATGCTCTTTTACATGGGTTGGATATGTTAGGTCAGTAAATGACACCAACAACAAGCCACACAATTGTCTTGCTGCAAGAGCGTCTTCTAAAACTGCAGTTTATTAAAATCATAAGCTCACAGAAGAGCAACAGAGAGCACCATAATCTGAAAAAAAAAGCTTCTGTACTGTGGTATTTCTAGGGCAATTAGTAATATATTTATTGTCCCTCCTGCAAAGACATACAAGGAATCTGGTGAGATCATCAAATCCAAACTGGATCTTCTAATAAGTATAGCTTAAAGCTGGTGCAAACAAAGACCAACAATCCCAATCCTAATAACAATATTGAAATATTCCAGATATTTTTGGGTGTATTTGTGTGTGTGTGTGTGTGAAATAAATACACATAAAATAAAAACTTTAAAAGCAGAGCATTTCAGACACCTCTAAAGCTCTTGGGAGAAAAGGCTTTACACTTCAGTGGGTTGAATCTCCCAGGCTAGTCCCTATCAGGAACTCTCTACTGTGTGGGTAGTTGCTGTTATCTTTTAAGAGCATCCCTGTTTATATGCAGACTTAACATTTAAACATTAACATATTCTGGAAATCTCTGTGGATCAGAAGTGTGGACATTAACAGAAATATATAATTGAGAATCTACACAGTGGGCCAAAGCAGGTGAAGCCTCCGTGTGGGAAACATGACAGGAAGTGTCTCACGGGTTTGGATGTTGTTTGAGTGCTGCTCACATCGGGATTTCTCCAGAGAGAGCCAGAATAAAACAAATCACAGTTAAATGACAAATGTAAAGGTTGTCACAGTCTGGACAAAAAAGCCCCAAATGAACAGAGCATTGTACATACAGCTCTGTGTTTCCTGCTTTCCAGTGTGTGCACTTCAGTGGGCCTACAAACATACATATGCTCTCCAACAGCTGAAGACAACACATAAAAAAGCCAATGAGCCACAGGTTAGACTTGTGTAAGTAGCCAGAGAAAAAACTTCTAGATCAATAAGCTCCATGCAGACACACGAAATAGGGAAAATGCCTATTGAGCATTATTCTGTGTGAACAAAAGAATCAGTTTGCCTTCCATTACACTATATACAATGCTGCCAATTTAAGCTGTTAATTGAAAATAGCTAATTTGTTTTTAATTCACAACCTGTTGCAGTCCAAATTAGCTTTCCAATACAGATGTGTATTCAGGCAACTCTAACAAAAGCCAGCATATTCTGGAGTGGGTTTTTCCAAACACTCAGAGGCATCTGTGCAATGAAGCCAGCTGAGAGCTCAATGATCTTCAAAATAAACACAAACAATACAGTAAATTTAGGGATGATCCAAAACTACCGAGTTGCCTGTGGCAGTCTGAAAACCACTGGCTGCCAAAGAAATCAACCTAAAATTGCAACACTTATGATTTTATGATTATATCTCAAATGCTGGCATAACTGTGATCCTTGGGCACAGTTCCTTGCTGAGAAGCAAGATTAATCTTCAGCCAGTATCATTTTATCCATGGAAAAAAACAACCTGAAATATGCCTTGCAAAACTACCTAAAGCCAGCCCAGTAATTACTGTCTCAGATTATTTATAAATAGCCAGCAGTTGACCTTTTGGAAATACTGCTAAAACAGGTATTGCATGAGAAATTGCATTTTTTTCTTTGATATTGACAAGAATTTATGTCCTTAAAGGCAGTTATCATCTGGGAATAACTGCTATTAGAGCAACTGTATGATTAACAGCAAATTATTGTCTGTACTATGAGTACTACGCAGCTATGGGTCTGCAAAACACAGATAACTGACAAGCATTAACCATTTTTAACAAGGAGAATGTGCAATACAACATAATTGCTGACATCAGCTATCTGAATTTGCAGAAGCAGCTCAAAAGGCTCCAAATCTCATTTATTTGTATGAAAGATGTATTTATGTTAAAAAATTTCATTTGATTCTGCTGTTGACTGCTGTTGATGGTGGTCTGCTGTTGAAAGCAAATGGGATTTTGTTAAACTTACCAACTTGATGGGAAACTCAAATGTCTGCGACCATACAGAACACTGAAGTCAACACTGGCTACTCATATGATTTTACTGGGATCCATATTTATTATTTTTAATATATATTGCTGAATTTCCTGCAGTCATACAATTCCACTAGGATGCCAACACTTTTTTTTTTTTTTTCTTTAAATTTATTTTTAATTTATTTAGCAGTAAATATCCAGCATTTGCTGCTGTGGAGACACTCTTGCAAACAGGAACCCATAAAAGTACACTGACCAAGAGGTGACTATGAAAGGACCCAGACTAAAACCTGGGGGCTTTCTATTTCTTTAAAGATTTTATTTATATTTCTAAAACCCGTCCCCAAATCAAATAAACAGTTCTGTAATTTCACATCATAAACTGTAAATGCTGGAAGGTTGCAAAATGGAGGAATACAGAGGGAATTGCTCCTCTCATATCGGAACATGCGAACTCCTAAGCAGGACTGGAAAAAAATGCCTACCAAACCAGGAGACAGGGTGGGATTTTACAGAACAGAGCTGTCATTGAAAACAGCCTTTCAAAGATGGGATGTACCATACGCTCCAGGACTTGTCCATTTGGAAAGTTTTTCTAGTACAGCTATTCTGCACTAGCTCTGCTATTCACTAATGTATCGGAATCAAAGGTGAGTTAACCAGACTAAAAATAGTCTCAGTAAAGAATCAACTATTTTTTAATTGCAAGGAAATAAAGTGTTTTAAATTCAAAGCCTATTTTAGTCCTGCTTTCTCTATCTTCTTTCCCTTCACCAAGCAAACTGTGTCTGATAAACCAAAAGCATAGCTGCAGGCCCATGCTTCCTGAGCTTTCCCTTGGGAAAAAGAGAAACACAAAAAACACTGCAGCACTGACAGCTGCAGCAGATTTGCTATGCTAAAGAAAAAAAACAAAACAAAACAAAACCAAACAACAAAACAACCCCTTACCACTCCCCCGCAAAAAACAAAGCCAAAACAAAAATATCCAAACCAAAACACAAAAGCAAAAACCCGTGACAAACGGGTAGGGAGCAGAACAACATGCTAAGTTGCCCAGTACAATCTTTATGATGTCATTTGAGTTCTTGAAGGTGATGCCCGGTTAAGTGTGTAACACAGTGTGTTAGAGTGTGTAATAGCACTTCAAACTCAATATGCTTCTAGGCTGCATAGAGTATTCTGAAAAAGCAGTCAGGGAGAAGCCTCAGACTGTGGTAGTTGCTGAATGAAGAAACTGCCTCGTTAGTATATATAGCAGAGGGGGAAATATATTAAAATTAGTTTCCAAATGGTGGAGAATACATTAAAATTTGTTTTCAGCTAAAAATATTAGCTGATTTTATGGCTTCTTAAAACAACCTGCTATGAAGTGATTTGATGATAGTTTAGTAACATTGTACTCTCAGAGTTTAGTGTTAACTACTATTCACTTTGTAGACTTGAGCAGGCATCTTGGAGTCCATGTTTGGAAGAATCTGTGGGCCAACCAGAAAAAGTCCAAAGCCAAATAACAAAAATTACTTGAGGTCAGAAACAAAAATAAGACTGATTGCAAATGAAATTACATTCTTTAGAAGGGAAAAGACATGAGAATATAGTGCAGTTTCCAAGACCTTGTAGTGAAGAGGAATGGATCACTCTGTCTCTGGATGTGTAGTGGATGCAGCTGTGGCCCTAAGCAGCAGAAAGGTCAGACAATGAAAAGGTTTCCTGGGGGCACCATGGGAAGGCAGCCCCACCATTATAGGTCTTTCAAATGAGTTAGAAGTGACCTTTGGATAAAAAGATAAATTACTTTACAAACTTTCAACACCCTGTCTGTGTGTATTTGACATATACCATGGCCGAGCAACAGCTGAACTCCTGCTCTCCCACCAGCTACACCAAACTGCTCAGTTTTACAGCTCATTCTCTGTACTATCTCTGATGCCAAAAAAGAAAAAAAAAAGGAGACTAATCTGCTGTCAAATGTAGCAAACTGATGACATTTGATGGAGTGGGGTGATGAGGATCCATTCTCCCTTTACCTCAATGCTTGAAGAGGCAGCATTTAATGCAGAGTGAGGGTGTGCAAGAAACACAAATTGTCCTATGGCACGGCCTCCAAGAAAGACCAATGCCCAGCCTTCTGCCATGATGGCTCAACAGGTTTCACAGTTCCCACTGCCCTGCCTGTTTTTCTGGGTAAGCTTCTCCACCCTCATTTGGTGACTATGTGTACTTTTCCCATAGGCTTTCTCCCCTGCATTACACAGCTATTGAGCTAGAAAACACAATCAGAGACCAGCTGCTTGTCTTTTATTGTACAGGATTGTCGCTCACACAAGGAAAGAAAAAAAATGGATGTGATTTCTGCCTCCTGCCAGCTACTCACTACTCTGCTCTGCAGTGCGTAGGTGCGTGCCCCCTCTCTCCCAAAATCCTCAGCTTCAGTGGCATTACCCTTCCATGTTCGTGTTGGTAACATCAGCACCTCCACATTTCCTCCGCCTACTTGGCACATCTAAGAGCGGCCTAGAAAAGGTCAATACCATTCCAACTGCACGCCCTCTCTTTTCAAGAGAATGACATGAGCAAATATTTCATAACCCAGGCCTGAATTACTTTACAAATAATTACACCTACCTCTGATAATTCACTGGGGCCAGTGCACTGAAATTTCTGCACAGTTAACAACTGCATTACTTTAAAGAACTCGTTATAGAACCCATTTAAGATGCTGCCAAGAAGCAGAAGTGAAGAAATTTTCTCAAGATGAAACATGCATGGATTTCATTCCCATCATGCACTATAGGGAAGTTCCTGAGCAGCAGTTGGGGCTTGCAGGCTGCTCCTTGCTGACAGCAGATTTTACATCACTAAGCATTGTTATTTCCTAATCTGCTGCCCCTCTACTACCTTCAGCTTGTGGCTAATCTCCACAGGCAGAAAGAATAAAAATGCAATCCATAAGTTTTTTCCATGTGACCAACATACTTAAATCATCCCCAAGCCTTTCAAAACTAGCTTCACTTTGTTTCTCTAAGTCAGCACTTTGCCAATGTTATAAAAGCTTGAAATAGCTATATTTGGCATCAAAGTCCACAGTTCGGAACTAAATAAGTTAGTCACCATGAATGAGTTAAGAAGTTAATGCATTCAGTTTCTATAGGATAGATACCAATGCAGTGGAATGGAAAGGTAAAATGGTTTTTACACAGTGCAAAGAAGCAACAAAACATGGACCTGAGCACATAGACATGGACGAAACTTCCACAGATGAGAACCCCCAGGAGGGATGTCTTACAGCCTACTTAATTCCCTCCTCTCAGTAAAAGATGTGAGAAAAACAGGCACTACAAAGCCAGTATCTTGGAAGATTCTAGGGCAACTAATATGAAGAGATGAAGTCAGATGCATGCATGTATTTTCATGCAGACACAGATCTTTCATAAGAAGGATTCTCAAAAATTGCTACTATCACTTCTATAATATTCTTATTAAAATGTAAAAACAAGTGACAGCAATGCCTTACAAAAAAAGGTGATAGGAACTGCTGCACATTACTAAGGCATTACCAACCTAACAGAATACCCAAGAGGTCAGGTTAAAGTTTTATGTATATATCCATATGTACATACACACACACACACACACACACATTACAAAGGTGCTCATTCCCACCATGTGTTGGACATTTCCATAATTGCCCAGGCCCATAAGTCTACTCCAGGCCATATAATTAATTCAAGGACATCAAGAGGGATCTGAAAAAGATGACATGATTTGCTCCTGGGAACTCTTTTGTTTTCGGACCAGTATAGGTGCTGTAACAAGGTATAGATGTTGTGACTTCACAAGGAGAGACAATGTATGAGACAAGGCTAAATTCCAGAGATAACTTTCCCTATCCTTTGTCTTTCCCAGTATACCTTAGATGAAAAAGACACATGAAGAAACTGAAATACAAATGAAGAACAAATCAAGAGAAGACAGCTGTCTTTAGACACCTGGAGCCTATTCTAGAACTTTCTTTCACACCAGACTCTAGGACCACTGCCTTTTGCCTCAAGATACTCCATGACTCAGATGTTGAAAGACAAGCAATTCATGAAAGGCAAGAAAAGGAAGGGGAAAATGTCAAGCCAGGAGTCTCTAGCTAAGGGAGCCATGATTTTAGCACAACAAACTTCAATGCACTTTTCCATCTTTACTGCTGCCATTTAGGTGATTCCAGAGAAACAAGCAAGCTTTGGCCCCTCCTCACCCTTTTGCTAAGGAAGATGCTACAAAAGTTTCACTCATCTTTCCGTCCTCTATTTTTTCACAAATAGAGAATTACTCCTCTAAGCACTCCTAATGCTGCATCTCATGCTCCAAATATTAAACAGGAATAACAGGGAGAAAGAAGATAAGGCAACACCTTGAAAACTTGGCAGAAAAGAAAGGTTTCTAGTGCTCAGTTATCTTCAACAGGTTGTTAGCTACTGCTTTCTTCAACTCCAGTCCCACTCACTGTGAGAGGTGCCCCTTCACCATTTATTCACACCTCTGGAAATAATGTTAATGATGCTTTGACAACTGGTGGCTATAAGGTGACTGGAAGAAAACGGCATTATTGAGAACAATATAAAATGCCTTGCCTTCCCTCAGGTCTCAGAAGCATAAAGAAGCTGCAGCAGATGCTGCTGCAGGGTTTGCCAAAGCTGCTCAAAAACATATTCCCATGCTATCACCTAACCTATGTACCAGAGCAAGGGTTGGGTTCAGGGAGCATGGATACCCACCACATCATCGATGCACCTGCTTGCCCACTTTCTCCATTTCTGTGTCATTGAAACACTGCCTTTTGAAACTTTTAACACAGGATTAAGACATCCTCATGGGAATTTCTACACTTGGCTTTTCATCCAAGGGTAGTTGTGCCTCATCCTATATACAACTTGGTCTAACAGGAGCATTCTGTCACAGCTTCAGGGGATTATCTGCTTGCATTTTTGCTAGATACCAGTTCTGGTAGAAGTGCCAGGTATCACCTGGCTGCAGTCCATGGCCTGGCACTGTTGGCACCATGCTGGCATCCAGTCAACCATCAGAAAGAAAACTGAGTTCCCATGCACAGAAGGGCAGGGCTTTGTGTTCCCTCCCGAAAAGAATGTGCTACTTGCATAGTGCTCTATTCTTTCCAAATTATTCCACCACTGAGATGTGAGCTACACTTCATTGGCCTGTGCCCTTCACAATAGCACTGGAGCAGTTCTGACAAGGCCAGGGTTTTGGCATCTGACTCATGTCAGATGGGACTGGCTACAGATTCAGTCTCTCTACCCAGTTAAATATTTTTTTTTCCAGTAGCATTCTTCTCCAGCTGGTCCTCTGTGAGCTGTAGCCTATGTCACATTCTTATGTAGCCTGTCTTCTTGCCTGCATCAAGTGTGGCACCACATGCTGGAAAAGACCATAATAGCAGAAGGTGACTCACACAATCACTGTGTATCTGGTCTTTGGACAGTATGCCAAAAGATAAAACTGTACAGAAAAACCTACATGAATAACTTTCCTCTGTATCAAGTGTTTTCTATGTTTACAGGAAGCAAAGCTGGACCTTAAGAAAAGTAATTATTGTTCTTCAGGGTTTTGTTGATCTGGGAAAGGCAGGACCAACACCTATCGAAAATGGGTTTGATGTTTCCACTTGTTCCTTTATGTCTGGTGAGACGTCCTCCCCAACCACATATCTCAGAAGAGCTGAGGACTTTTCCAGAGATGATGAGTGGAACAACAAGAAGCTGCAACAGCTGTGGCAAGACTGCAGTGAGTTCATTCATCCTGAGACGAATTATGAGAGGACACCCTGCAGCACTCTCACTACATTGTTGTCACAACTAGGTATTGGTGGCCATCAGCTTTCTATCAGCTCAATGCTGAATGCTTCTTCTGCCCACAAAGAAATGCTTGTTGTGATGCTGATTGTTGCTAAACATTTGCCTTGCTCTGGAAATCTCTGCACAGTCATCAGAGTACTATTTAATCTATCAGTACCCACTATAATAAAAAACAGAAAAACAAAAAATCCACTTTAAATGCTATGGAACAAAAAAACCCCATCATGCCAAACATCACTGTTTATCATCATCATCATGATGAAACGTGATTTTTTTTTCCCCCTATATGTTTGCTGATATTAAACATTGAAGAACAAATCGGGAACTACTGTGCTTGTGTCCGTAGTGATAGCTATGATTGCATTTTACTTAAGGAAGACTAGAAAATATTCCCATAGCCATAGAAAAAGAGATGTTGAAAAGTAAATGTGAGAGTTTGGAGCAGCCAGGAGATCACTTAAAAGCTGCTACTTTACCCATTTTTCATGTATTTTTGAAGAGCAAGTATGTTGCTGGTGCTGCTCCTTTAAGCCTGCAGAAGCACTGCTAGCAAAGGGGAAACAGAAATAGTTTCTTCATGAATTGTAAGACAGTTCTCATTCTGTCAGCACCTCTTTCTCAATGAAACTGTGGAGGTGATGAGTCCTTTGAAAATTTCTTCCCCCAAAGCAGAAGGGTGGAATCAGGATCCCTGCTGTATTAATGTTTAAAATGGATGCAATTTAATCACACTCGGGTTATGTTGGAACAGGAATACATTTTCCCCTACTGTCAAACCTATTACTCTATTACTATTTGGATTTGCTTTCAGATATTACATCTAACTCTTTCACAAGCACAAGTACTTGCAAATGCATTCACATGCAGCACCCTTTATAAGCACAAGATTATGAACCTCTCTCCCTAAAATGGGACTGCTTGACTTGGAAACAAGGGGTACATCTTATGTATGCCTTACTTTTTATAGGAACCAGAGCTCAAACAAGGAAGGAGTGAGGTTAGAAGATCTTCCACTATCAGCTCTGAAAACAGCTCCCATCCAGCCTGCAAGTACAGCCTGTGAGGTGATAGCATGTTCAGTATTTAAATTCTCTTCAAATGCCCATTAAGAAAACCCCACTTCTTTGGATTTCCTTCCTCTGTAGCACTAAAGAGCTGTGCCACAATGTACTTCAATAAAAAGCCCTAATGAGCTTTATCATCCTGAGATTTCAAAATGCTTGATTTCTTCATTGTTGGTTCATTGTACATACTCTGTTTCCACTGAGCCATTGGATGAGTTGTCTTCCCCTCTTCATAACCACTCTATTGATTGATTACGCTGATTATCAAGTTATTATATTTCTCCCTTCCTCTTACAGAGTGTGGAACAGGAATGTAAGTACCCTCAGGAATTTCACTTGCTTCTCATTGTTCTAAGGCCTCTGGTAGTTTTCAACAGTCCAGCTGGATACCAAGATGAACTCCATGGGAAACCAGTGGGGGGAAGCAGTCAGAACACACATTTGGAAAGATAAGACCTCCATCCCATTTCTGCCTATCACATGTAATCATCCCTTCCCTCCTCATAATCCTTGCAGAAGCAATGGCTTCTCACTTAGTACAGTGTCTGGCACAACTCATACCAGATCTCACATGGGCCCTCTACATATGACCACATTTTTCTTTCTGAAGTTCACATCAATATGAGTCTAATGCAGCTGGATGGAGTGAGGTAGCCTCCAAGAGGACAAAATCAGAAGTATTCCTTTTTTGTTGCTCAGGTGACATAAAGGAGGGCTAACCGGATAAAAGTGATGATAAAAGCATGCACTTTAAAAATAAAATAAATGCATAAATAATATATATTCCATCTGATAGGGTCTCAGAAAGGAAGCAGAGGGCAAGACATGATGCAGTGATAAAACTATATGAATTTTTCAGTATTTGAAAATGACTGGGCAGATGACATTCCTGCTTGCTGACTCTCCTGAATTTGGAACAATAGTGGCCTCAGAGGGATTATTCCTGAAGTTTCCAGTAACAGAAAACCACCTCCTACACTAGAAACACCCCACTGCAATATTTAGAGCATACGACAACTAGTTTAAAAAAACCCAAACAAAACCACAAACCCAAATCCTGAAAAATATGGAGTTAAGACTAAGAATTAATCTAAAGCTTGAAAACGAGGCAGTGGGCCATTTTTAATTCTTCTCATTGACCCTCTTATATCTAAACCCATCTGCTTCCACCTGACAAAACTCAAATAGTTGCATTGCGACCCAGGTGAAGTAAAAGAACATTGACTTCAGAAATATGTAATTATTAACCTCCAGAGTAAGAAGCCAGCTCCTTGTTTTACTATGGGATCACGACTGAGGCTCCCAGCGGAGCAGTGGGAATGAGAGTTAAACACACTGGCACCAGTTTGCAGGAATTCTTCTAGTCACTATTCAACATTTCTTGTTTTGGGGCTTGTAAGTTACTACTGAGTGACTGTAAGAGTAATCTGTACAAATAAGAGAATGTGCTGTGAAGTCAAAGCACCACCTTGTTTTTGCCATGCACCCAAGCTACTTCCTATTCTCGGGCTGGAACCTAGATCCCCTTCAGTGCACAGTGACCTCTAAGTATGGACATATTTTAGTGGTACAGAGATGTCTGCCTTCCAATGCCTGCATCTTCAGAAGCAACAATGTTGGAAGCAACAATGTCTATGCAGACACCTCCAAGCATGAGAGTCATTTTTATCTAGTAAGCAGTGTGCCGCATGCTCTTCCAGCTGGGACTTGGCAGCTGCACTGTTTTTGCCTCCCCGGACTCTACTACTACATTTTACTCACAGAAAAACATGCCCCAGGACTGCCAGAGGTCAGCCCTCCTCAAACTCTTCACTCGTTCTGTCCATGCTCCCTTTCACCTGCTCCCTCTCTGGGGGTGCAGCAAGCTTTTTCATCTCCAGATTATCCCTCCTCTCCAGACTAACATGCCATCCTTGCTGAAGTATTTGCTCCAAGTCAGGAGGCTTCTGCTGACTAGCCATAGCAGAGCTGATGAGGGTCCACCACACTTTCCCCCTTAGTACCATCCTTTCCCCTTCCAACCTGCCCAGTCTTCTCCAAGGTGCTTCACAGGCATGGGGTTAGCCTGTTTTGGGCTCTCACTCAGCCAAACATCCTTTGCAGTGAAATTAATCTTCACCCCAGTGGTGGATATTACTGTGTAAGTTTTCTATGAGGTAAGTTTTTTTGTGCTAGCTTCTTAACTACAAATACAGCCCTGTACACTCACCGATTCAATACTTCTGTCAATAAAACAACATTTGTAGCAGATGTTAGCAAAGGGTCCCACAATGTCAGGCCCATTCTTGTATGCCAAAATGCCAAAAACTCCTATCTTGGGATAAATTATGCACTTGCAAGAAGAAAAATAAAAAAAAGTCTGAAAGTCCTAACTTGCTTTCACGCAGATGCACACTGCCAGCTGAAGAGTTTAAGAGAATTGTCCCAGTTCAGTTTCAAGCACAATTTCTCAGAGAGGTCAGAAGTAAGTAATTTCTAGGTTGTTCTGAATTGTACAGTAAATGCTATTCTCAGAACAATCCATGGGAATGCAGACCAGAGGCTCTTCTAAAAGCCTGTCCAACCCATGCTGCCTTGCAAGACACACCATCCACTGCAATAATGAGAACATGTTCTGCCCGCATGTGGGATGATCCTTCACACAGCTGCATGTGAGATCAGCTTTACCACAGTACGCACCACCTGACAGATTTGACATTCCCAGAGTGTCCTTTAAATCGCACTAGGAAATCTGAAAATTCGTATCCTTCTTTCCAAGCCTAAAGAGGAAGAGGGCCATAACGTTCATATCTGAGGCCTGGTAACTGCAGGAAAAGGTTAGTCTGGGGCCACATGAAGAGTCGCATCCCAGCACTGCAGCATTCCCATAGCCTGGAATTTTTCCCCAGCACTGGTGGTGCATACCCTGCTGAAACTCGGCTTGGGAACTCTGTACGTCTCTGACCTTAGAAAACAGTAGGATCAAAATAAACGGAATGCAAACTGTCCCTTCTCCAAGCTTATCCTGCATCCAAAGCACAGTGATCCTCCAGATTGCTAAAATGTTTTCTCCTTGGATTTCCTGAGAGACTAAACAAGGCCATGAGAATACTCTTGGGTGGTGATGGACACTAAATACACAAAGATACTGAAGACCCTAGGAGCAGCTTATTCTTGGCAAGCTGTGGAAAAAAGTGTGTAGATTTGTAATTCAAAGGGCTGTGAAGTTTTCGGAAGATAGTGCCATCCTCAAAAGGTCTCCTGTGGTTAGTTAATATCCAAGAGGTATGTGTGAAATCAGGTCTATACCTGCAGGTAAGCATGTAGAATTTTCCAGCCTCGGTTCATTTTTATTAAATTGGTAGTGATGATGTCACTTTTCCTTTCAGAACAATATGCACTGAAATATTCAAGGGACTGAAACAGAGAAGAAGAGGCATCCCACCTTATTTGTGCCACGGATTTCTAAAGTTTTGAACAATTTGTCACACAGACACTGAAAACCTGTAAGTTTAAGTACCAACTGAAAAAGCTGAAGGCAGTCCACAAGCAAATACTCTAAACCTTGCTGTATCTCTAGCTCAGAATCACAATGCACTGAACCTGCCTTTGAAGATGTTAACCCCTTCCACAATGTTTTTTTTTTTTTTCTGTTTTGAATTTCTGGACCAACCAAGTTTGGCTCTGATGGAAGTCTGATTAAATTTAAGACTGGTGACTACACAGACAGTGAAAATCATGGGAGTGGAAGGGCCATGAAGTGCAGAATAATTACTGCTCTTAACTACTGCTCCATTTGTAAAACACAGCTAACTTTGCTCATCGACATTTTTTTAGTGCCATGTGCTTTGTATACCATGCTCTTCTCAGCAATTTTGGGTCTTTTGAGAGGAGCAAGGGACTTTTTTACTACACCAAACATATTTTTGCACAGTTATTACTCTAGATAATCACTTCTTTCAGCAATTTTCTACCATTACACTTGAGAAAATTGCTTTTATCTAAGAAATAGGCTTTGATCCTCCTGGGAGGAAGAACTGAAGAACTTCAAAGTGTTGTGCATGGTAAGTAAGATTTCCTGTATCTAAATCCTCTCACAATCCTTCAGGCTTCAAACTGGAAACATCACCAGTTTAGAAACTAAGGTATGAAGGGACCTGTAGAATTAACTGGCTGGTTTGCTGAGTACAAAGGTCATCACCACCACTGACTTCATACTTAGACACAGCCAAATTCAGGTACTTCTCTCCCAAATCATTCAGCTGCAATATAAGGATGTCAAAGGACACATCTGGCTGTTTCTGTTTCCTCACAATGCTCCATCCATGCACAAAAGTAAAAAACCCATTGTCACTTGCAGAGCAGAGGTTCAAGCGGGTTCCTGAGCCATTTTTTGTGGGAGGAATGCTGGCCAGCCTTCGCGTACGAAGATCCAGGGGAGGCCTCTTTCCTTTCAGACCTCCCAGCCTGCGCACTGGATTTTTTAGGTGAGACACAGGGCGTGCAGATCTGAGCCCACCCTTTAATCCCGAGGTTCAATCTGCCGGGCCAAAGCGATTCTGGACAGTGGCAGCTGAGGTCCTCCTCAGGACGTAGGCAGATTGCCCCCTTGCAGGGCTAACGAGCACTGCCTGCCCGGGGAGCAGCCTGGCCAGGATCGAACCCGAGCCTTGGCAATTGCTATGCCATGTGCTTAACCACTACACCACCAGGGTGTGGGAGGAATAGTGAATGGGAAAGCACCATCCCAGCTACAACCTGGGAAGCACCTGACATGAAACACCAGAAGGAGCGGGACAGCATCAGAGATACCAACAAAGCCCTGCAGCTAGCAAGCTTATGCACCTCACATACTGTACCCAAGGGAGTGAATTCCCTGGGTTTCATTTATTTCAAGGAGGAGCTGAGTGTTTAATTATTACAAGTGATTCTTGAGAGAAGGGGGAAGAGGAAGCTACAGGAACACACATTTACTACTCAAAAGCCAGTATTGGTGCTGCTAGCAAATGTATCTGTCAATGTCCAGAACTACCATGTTTGGATGACAGCCATCATTAACCAGCACACTGGAAATACCACTCACTTCTAATTACCAACTGCTTTCGGAAGTATGAATGTCAGTCTATCTAATAAAAATTATTTCACACACATTGTTACTAAGTACAGCATATATGAAGGCATTTCAAGCCATTTCCTTTGAAAAACAGCCATGATTTGACAATTCAGATGCAGCCCATACTTATCTAGGCTGTGGTTCAACATAAAATCTTTTACTGTCCTTCAATTGTCCAAAACATCAGTTAACAGAAGGAATTTATTGTGGGGTTTTGGAGGAAATGAAATGGATAAATCTTCTCATGCTGAAAAAGCTCTCACTGCTCAGTGCCATCACTGAATTTGCTCTGGTCCATGTCAGTATTATAAACTGGCAATTACACCAGCTATTTGGAATGACAGGCTTTTCAAGTGAGAAACCGAAGAACACCAGACTTAATTATTGATGTAAAATATTCCGCTCCAGCAAATTTTATTTTTGGTAGTCTTTACAACTTCTGAAAGCAGATATCCCCTGTATCTAAATTTTGCCATTTGTGATGGATAGAACCAAAACAGTATAGAGCCCCAAACTCCTTTCACAAGAGAGATTTTACTCTAGTGACTGACAAGAAAAGAGGCACTTTCCCTATCCTCTCCTAATTCACTTAAGGATGTGGGTAGGGGTAGTTTATACTGCTCTTGACAGCTTCAGCATTACCTGGAAAAGTTAGTGAGTGAAACTGTGAGATTGCTGTGGAAAAGAAGACAACAAAGATAGGAAGCGGCATGTCTGAAAAATACCAGTACCTCTGACTAAGGGAAAGCTGGAGAATTGGGTCTACTAGGGAAAAAAAAGCAGGATGAATAACCTTGGCCAAAGGACATAACAGCACAGAAATGCAAGAGCAATGCCACCTACCAGCAGCAGTAAGTGGTCTGCACAAAGCAGAGCTGCTTGGCAAAACAAAGCGTCCCATAAGCAAGGTACTCTGCTGGCTTCCCTTTTTGGTCCACACCTCACTTGTTTCAGCCAAAAAGTAAATCCAGAATATAAGCACTTTACAGGACTGTAGCTAAAATAGTAGGTCAATTCTTCTAAGCATTCTGAGAACATTTTCGGGCCATTTCTTCAGCAAAAAAAATGTTTCTCTGCGACTCAAAGAGTGCTCTAAAGGCAACCAGGGGAGTATTTGTGTTGTGAAACAGCACAGACTGATGAGGACTCACTATAATAAGCTGCCTCTCAGTGTTGGTTGAGCAGCAGGGTTAGCAGCCCATGCTGAGCTGCCTGCTGCTGTATTACGAAGGCTGTGGCCCCAAGGTGCAGACCCAAGCAGACCAGGTCTCTACAGCCAAGGTCACCTCACCAGGAGAGGTATTGCACGTGGCCTCCCCCCATGCACCGCAGTGCACACAGCGCTCTCCAAGCCGTCAGCCTCGGATGTCCCGCCAGGCTCACAGGACTAATCAGTAAGCTGAACGCTGAGAGGCCATTGTGTGCCTGATTCCCAGAGCCTACAGATTGCATTTGAAACCAGGATGATTTGAGGATTTGATTTGCGCAAGCAGAGGTGTCCTATAGGGATATCCTATGTCTGTGGATGTGCTAAGTGTGAGTGCTGAGTACTGAAATAGCATTCCTTTCAAAGTATCAAAGGGACACCCAGCAGCTGAGATGCTGCTTTCAGCAGCTATGCCTGAAAATCTTACATAGTCCTTACAGAAGAGTTGTGCAGGAACACAGAGGTATTTGGGTTTTTCCCTTCTTCTAAATGTGAAAACTCTAGCTAGTAAACTAATGAAAGCCAGTAAAACTCTAAACATATACATCTTCAGCATAAACCTGTGAAATCACTTTGAGCTTTACAGCTGTAATACTTGGAGAGAGAACACTCCATACTTCTTTTTCCTGAGTGTGCTTTATCTCTTTGTACACAATGTTACTAATCTGTTGAAGGTAAGATTCCTACAGCATAAAAGGGCAACAGGAATCTTGTAATAAGTCTCATTTTGAGGAGGGAGGAGAGGGTAGAGCAAAGACAGTTTTGGGTACAATGTAGTGCCCCAGGCCACCTCCTGGCCTTTGCAAAAACTCATTATTTTTTCCATAGCCTATGTCAGTAGTAAATTTCCTACAGCTGGCATTGCATCCTGTGGGACTCAACAGGCTGAAGTTCTCCACAGAACCTCCTCCCACCCTTGTATGTGCTCTGCACTCCAAGGTATCCCTGCCTTGGGGAAACCTGATTCAATGCCCCTGCCAGACTATTAAAATCTTAAAATCATAGAACATCAAGGGTTTGGAATGGACCCTAAAGAGCATCTAGTCCCAACATCCCCTGCCAAGGGCAATAGGCTGTATCACAGGCCTCGAATATATTAAATATCCCACTACATTTCCCTTTATCATTCACTCCTCAGATTGATCACCTGCTTCCGTCAGTTTCTACATCCTCCTCCTGCAGATTTTTGTCTTCCATAATAAAGGCAGAGGCTTCTCAGTTGTAGGACTAAATCAAACCCTTGTCCTAAACACTTGCTCTGTTACCTGTTTCCACAGGCAGCCTCTGCTCTTCATATTTTCACGTTAGAGAGATCCAAAAGCTAAGTTCGTCAGCTCTGCGGTGGGCACTAAATTCTCAGGCAGAGTACCCTGTTGATGCCTTAGGTTTTA
Source organism: Vireo altiloquus (assembly GCA_013396875.1). Classification (NCBI taxonomy): domain Eukaryota; kingdom Metazoa; phylum Chordata; class Aves; order Passeriformes; family Vireonidae; genus Vireo; species Vireo altiloquus. The sequence continues at coordinate 35,719 of VZRF01011856.1, forward strand.
GCTTTTATATTTTTCAAATCCTGTACTGTTACTGTAACTCTGAAGTTTCCTGTAGCTTGTTAAGTGCTGTTCTCTCATGCTAAGATAGACATAACAAAGCCTCTCTAGCTTGCTCTCCAAGGACACCCAGAGCATCCTAGGCCCAAGAACTGTAAACCATTATCTTAGTGAGAGGGGGCAAGCTTGGGGAAATTCCATCATTGCCTGGGTTCTGGTTGGTGAATTTATGCTGATATAAAAGTGCGAAGAACTCGTGACCTGTTGTCCATTTTGGGATGCACTGAGGGAGGACCCTCTGGAAACCAGAGTGTGCACCTGAAGGCCTTTCAAATAAATACCTCCTTTATTCCTTTATTCCTGTCTAGTCTCCGTTTCTAGGTAGCCATTTAAGGCATCACCATGAAACACACCTATTCTAATCTCATGACTTAAGATTCCTCTACTTTCCTGAAGCTGCTCCATATGCATGCCTTATTTTACACCTCAGCTGGAGCTGACTCCCTCTCCCACCTTTTCCCCTTCTCACAGCCATCACTTTTCCTCTCTTCAAAACTGTTGTCTGCCACAGCATACAAGCACAGCAGGTCAAGGCTCTGCCTCTGAACTCCTCCCGTCCTTGGTGGCCACAAGCATGTCTTTGTGGTGTTTTCATTACAACACAAGCCTTCTTACACTCTCCACACCTAGACAGAATTTTCAGCCGTCACTCATGGAGGCCAAGATTGCCACCAACTGAGCTGGTGCTTTTCAGGTGGATTAGCACACACTTTTTTGACTAACTGTTCCAGAGTTTCATATAAAAAAGAACCATATGGATCAAGCTGCCTCTGCCAGATCTCCCAGGTCTGCACTTGGTCCAGCTCTTTCTACCCAGACAGAAAGTCCCCCATCCAAGCAGATTTCTGATATCAGAATAATCCAAGAAGGCTTTACACCAATTTGAGGATGTGACAATAGAAAGAGTTGCAAAACGCAATTTATCTTTCTGTGTGGAAAACTACAGATTTGCAGTCTTCCTCTCCTTGTTGCAATTGCTCGCACTCATGCCTACCTCTAGTGAAAAATTCTTGTGGCTCAGGCACATTTAAGCACAGAAACACATGCAGTCTTGAGCAGTTTGCTGAACTCCTGCTACTGCAGTACTTAAAACCTACCAAGTAACTGTGGAAAAAAAGCCACTACTTAGATGCATCATTCCATTTTACTTCAGATTTCTTGCTCTGCTGCCAAAGTGGTTGGTAAGAGAAAAACTGAACATAGAAGTGACCAGGCAAGTGCTGCTGGAGATAGAAACAAAAAAGCAGATGCTGTAAGCTGTGATACATTGGCAGCTAGTGCTCAGCTTTCTTCTGAATTACCATGTTCCCCAGAGTGTATTAAATGACAATACAAGTTTTGATACAGGTACCACTGGAGGAACTCAAGGCATTTTGTAGGCAGTAAACTATTAAGTTGCATGGACACATTTATTGTCAAATACCTCCTTCTCTAGCAAAAACTTTCTGGTGTAATCCTGTTAAACTCTATGTGGTTCTGTAAGCACTGAATACAACCCAAATTTATATTAAGGAACTTAATTGAGAAGAAAGTGTGGAAGAGTACTCAGAATATTATCTCTGTAAGTTAGCGTTACTATAAACAACCTTTATGCCCGCAGATCCATCCTTCCATTTCTCCTGGTTGATTGCAGTTATAAATACAATTTTAAACTACAGTATCTCTGGAGCCTGAATTTAGACTCTTGATCTCAGCAGAAGCATCAGGACGCTACTGTTTGATGGGCTGAGGTGCACAGCCTGGTTGCTCAGAGTGGCAGAGCATGGGGATCTACATGAGCTTCTGTTCCTCCTTTGATACACAAGCAAGAACGTCAGTGATGTTCTGGACATGACAAGGATGCTGTTATTTATTGCTATCATCTACTTGATTTGCAAGAACACAGAGAAATATCTCAATGGGAAATTTTTAAACTTTATTTCCTTTCCAAACTACAGCTTCAGTGTGTAAGGAGGTGAGACCCAGATCAAAGCACATCAGCAGGGAATACTACAGGCAGCAAAGAAAGAGAGTATTTCCACACACCCAGCTGCTGTTAACAATCCTTAAAATTCCTGAAAAGTCTCTGAAGCAAAATACAGTCCCACTGGGAAACACTAGCAGACAGCAAGGAGTTTCAAGCAAAACTAACATTTCCAGCTAGCTTAACTGTTAGCACAACAAAGAAAGAGACATTTCAGTAAGGAGCTCACAACTTCTTCACCTCACCTGTTCATACAATCATCTTTTGTCCCTGTATAACAGAAATATCTGTTTTCTGTATCTGCGTCCCAGATTTAGCACCTCCTTTTCTGTCTTCCACTCGAACAAACAAAACTGAACAACAGACACAAACTACCAGCAGCAGGTTTAAGGATAAAATTCTCAAAACTGCCTAGTCTTTCAGTTCTGTGTCAGAGACCTCAGTCCTGAAGCATTTAATGTTATCGAAGTGACTAGTGACCTAGGGCATGACCCAGGAAAGAGGGTGAGGGAGCTGGGCTTCTCTGGTAAGGAGAAAGACAAACCTTTAGTTTTTAGTAGTAACTTAAAAATATTTCAAGGGCATTACACAGAAACCTTACCATCAGTTGTAGGTGGAATAACAAGGCCAGGGATTGCACCTTGGGAGATTTGGGCCAAGAAAAAGAAACTTGGAAAGTGCAGACGATGATGCAGCCCTGGATGGGCTCACTACAAGGACACAAATGTGTGTTTGGTTGGCTGGAAGGGTCTGAGGTGGAAACTTCACATGGAAGAACTAGCAAAATTGTCTAGGGGGAAGTGCAGAGTGAGGAAGAAAGGGAGGAAGAAGGACACAGCTGGTAGGCTGTGAAGTAGGGGAATTCATGACATTAAAGTAAGTTTCTTGATTCTTGGGATAAACTTTATTCTGTCAGACTATCTCACAGAGGTATATCACTTGTCATGATGACAAATGAATGACATTTTCCTCCCTTGAGGCCATCTGACTTCATCACATATTTTGACAGCTACATGATTCTGAAGACAGCACTTGCCAAGAGATGTCATCATAATTCACAGATACTTTCTCCACAGATATAAAAGAAACAGTTTAGTGGAAGTTCAAAAAGAAATTAGAGAAGAATACCACATACCCCTGCATTTTTGGTTGGGGCTTTATTATCACAAATAATATCATAAACTAATGAACTTATAAAAACATTTGAACATTGAACATTGAACTTATAAAAACTATTTAAAATAAAATTAAGTAGAGGATTACACTTCATGAGTTTGATAGCAAGTTAAAAAAAAGGAAAGACTTTAGAAAGTTTTTCAGATTGTTTGTGATTTTTTTTCCTTTCTTTTTTCTTGTCTTCTGGAATTGTAAATTCCCACTGTCACGGCCAGATTTTTTTTTTTTGGGGGGGGGGTGGTTAAATTCAGGTTATCTGTACTAAATATGTTAAAATGGTACTTTCAGTCTAAAAGACAGAAAAAAAATCCCATGTGACTTCAGATCACTAAATTTCAAGGCAAATTATTTTGGAGTTCAGTACAATCTACTACTTCTTGTATGCAACATTAGCTGTTTTGTCCTAGCCTCTGCCTAGTCTGTGACCTGTTCAGGGCAGCGAATTCTCGATTTGTTTTAACACCTGCAAATATGGTGATGCTGGTTTATATTTCTAGCTTTTATAACAAAAATATCTTTTCAGACCTATATTTCAACCTGGAACAATGGACTAATCAAACTCCATTCACTATCACACTGTTGATGTACAGACATTAATTTACATAGGAAGCAAACAACACTGGAATTACTGCTGTGAAATGGATCACAGAATGCCAGATGTAATATCGGGGTATTTTTAGTATTATACCCCATGGCCCCCTACACCTTGCAGTGTTTTGCAGAATTCATACTTTGAAGTCAGAAACATCAGTCTCTTTGTTCTTATCAGGTCAGAAAATCCCACCTGAAAACATGATCAGTTTCAATGGCTCATTGTCCAAAGCAATCTATCTAGCAGTTAGAATCACTTTGCTTCTCTTAAAAGGCAAAATGCCAAGTGGAGGAGGTGTAATTTATTAAGAATATTCACTTGTATGAATGGAAATTTGTATGTGCAAATTATAACACGGAGAAAATTATTATTCATATTTCACCCAAGCAGAAAACAGTGTGAAATCCAGTTATGCATAAGACCCATCTTAATCCCAAGTAGTTATTATTTTTGATATAAGAGTACTTAGCGTTCTTTCTAATTTACCCGTTCTGGAATTTTATATCAAGTAACTGGGAGGAAAGTCTGAAGTTTATACATTGCTATTACAATATAAAATATTTCAAATTTTAAGAAATTTCTTTGCATCCTTACTTGAAATTCAGTCACCCCCCCTTTAACCCTGTGGTTTTGGGATATCCAATTCACTCATTTTGTGTATTATATCCAGGGCATATTCTATTCTGACTACCCCCAACTTGCTCACTACTTTACAGATGCAGAATATGACCATCTTCTACATTTTTCACTGTTTCCCAGGATTGCTTGATCAGCAGTTTGTAGAAGATGTAGTAATACACATGTTTTTAAGGCCCTTTTCCCTTAGTTCTTCAAAAGTTAGGCAGTGGCATGTTGAGATTCTTGGCTCCAAAAATTTGGGTTTTGATGGTTGGGAAAGGGTGAGAGTGCTGTGGCAAGCAAGAAAAGAATTGCATGACCATTCAAAATCTTTCTGAGCAAATTCCAAGGGAAGACCTGCTTTCTTAAAAAGACAAGGTGCTTAGGCTGGGATTATGGAGGTAAGGTTCTTTCTATGGTTGTTTCTCTCCAGGGAACACCGCATACAGCATAAACCAGCAAACTCTATGTATCAATATGCCCAAAAAAATGCCTTCTCCCAACATTCCTTTCCCAGCAGGAAGCCGATTTACCACCTCACCTTCCACCCCCAGTGCCCTCTGCTGCACAGCAGTTTCTTGAGGGAGGTATTAATGCTTTGGTCTAATGATACTGCCTCTCCGCTATGAAACAGATTTTAACTTGTACCTGTCAAAGTCGTGGTGTATACAAGACAATCATTACATATTAAAGATTATCATATTGAAGGCAAATGAACATTTACTGTGTCAGCCTAACATACCATAAAAATCACTTTTCTCCTCACACATTAGAGACATTTTTCTTAAAGCAGGCCTGCTTTCACTTCTGAGGATCCTAAGTAGAATGAGAGGGGAGTTATTTCACATAGGAAGTTTATAAAAGTCAGATTTGTAGCAAAACTATTAACAAGTGTATTAGCAAATGAAAATGCCTGTCACTTAGTGTTTTACAGATTCACTGTCTAAAAGACAACACAAATATATTACTGCTTTGAGGAACATGTTTCTTTAAAAACTTGTAGAAGCTAGAGATGAACTTTTATGATAGTGTCAATCTGGTCATTAAATGCTGCAGATTAACAGCAGTGAGATGAAAGACACTCTTGGGCAATATGGGGTGATGCATTTCTCAGTGTTGCATTCCCCTAAGTGTTTAATGTTTTCCTAGGTATAAAGACTATTTATCACTTTACATATGGTTAAAAATAAAGAGCTGGAAACATTGTTTTGATTAGCCCGAAGGCCTAATTTGCTGGATGGCTCTGGGCAAGTTGTTTTCATTTCTTGGCCATCTGCAATAGTGTAATAATAACACAGATGATACCCATATTTCTCCAGCATTGCAGAAATGTCATATTACATTTGGGTGTCTGCCCTTGACTTCTGTGCATTTTTATGAGTTAGACAGAAAGGTAATGTCATGCACTATCACCTGTTCTGTGCTTTTCTTGAACAGCAGCTGAATGCACCTAACATCATGCGCCACAGACCCCCTACATGGAGTAAGTTTCAGTCACACACAAAAAACTCTTGTGACTTCAGACCTGCTGGGCAAGGACCCTGTAGAGATAACTACCTTAAAGACTCTTAGGTACAGCATGGTTTAGAAAAAGTAATACAAATGGTATTTCTCTGTTGCAAAACAATGACATTGGGGCACATGAAACTGAAGAAAATCTAGAAACTTCAAGTGACAAAACCAGAGTTTATCTTAGAAACCAGAGAATTATCACTGGAGTAAGAATCCAAAATTTACTTCCATGGTGCTATTTAACTTTAATGTCATTTGTAACACTTTAACAGTGTGAAGAGTAAGAAACAGCATGAATAGGAGCTTCATATTCCTTGCAGAAGCCTTTTTCAATTAGGTCATTCCTACAAATTTAAGTTGACAGTCATGCTAAGGGACATTTGAGAACACTGAAAACAAACCTTTGACTTTCAAATCAGCAAGGAAACAATGGTATCAATGTCTGGGATTTAATTGAGAATTTCATCATGTTCAGTACAGGTTCTGTAGGTACAAAAGCAGATAAGAAGCTCCATTTTCATGAAAAAGAAATAAAACAAGTTTCTAGATGTCCTAGCTGTGTGGGAAGGGTGAAAGACAGGAGAGCTGCAACCCAAAAGCTCTGAAATTCGAGAGAAAACTGATAAACCGTTCTGTGTCTTTCAAGGCATGCGGTGATTTGGGGGGCTCTAAGATGTTCTGGCAAGACTGACAGAGAAAGGCGAATTTTAATGTCACAGAGTAGGAGTTAAAAAGCAACCAAGAAGAAATCCACAAGCTGCCTTAGATCCTCAGACCTCTGAAAATCTCTTGGAGACAAAAAAAAAACCCAGAGAAAATTGGCTGGCATGAAGGCCAACATACTTTTGGAGGGGAAAAAAATTACAGTAAAAAGCTATAATAAAGTGCTGTGGTTGAAGTTTGTGGTCCAAATGTTGCTGATTTCATCGTGGGTGTTAGTTTAATTTATTTACTTTGCAGCCAAAAGAAAACTCACAGATAAAAAAATCCTATTTCAGGAAGTGGCAGCATCATAATTCCAAGAAAAACTCAACTAGGGACTGTGTGGCTTGTCTTACAAAATATCTACAGAAATATACAGCTTAGAAAAACAGGGTTATCTAAGATGAGCACAATGCTAGCAACTGCTGTTAGGGGGTGTGTAGGTGCACATCTAGGTTACTCACAACACCGCAGGCTGTCTTCTCCTTCCAATTTAACTCCATCATTCAGCCAGCTGCTGGAACAAAACTTCTCAGCCACTGGCTGTCCTTATACCTACCTCAGTCCCTATTTTTGGCCATGCAACACCTCTTTTTTAGGACAGTATTCAAAACTGTGAGAGGAGACCAAAAATTCTCTGACAGGGAAAGAATCCCAAATGACAGAGAAAACAAATGGGTGAAGTACTCATTCTGGGGGTGAGAACTCAATGCACTTATTTATTTTAGCATGCAGAGCCCAATACCAATGCTCCAGGTGAAGTTACTGTTCCGTTACAATTTGGGACTCCTGTCACTCTGTTACTAGAAGATAAACTGTCTACACCTAGTGAGCTAACACAATGCTTATTCCTCAGAGACCACTGGCCTATGAAACTGCTCAATGCCCATTGTGTAAGGTGGAGAACTGGAAGTTCACCAGCCCCAGTGCCCTGCCAGCTTATTAAATCAGCTGTAACATTGGGGTCTCTGATCACTTGGTACCACTGAAGAGACCCACAGGACAGAAGAGCACATGAGTTAAGGGGAGAGAAAATATGTTAATGATTTTAGGAAAATTATTTTCATATGTATATCTCTTCTGGGACAATCAAAGAATATATATGCAAAATACAGTATGTAAACAAAAACTTTGCTGTACTCATCATGCATGACTTTCACAGGAGCTATCCCCCTGTGCATGTGGTCAAATAAAGGGCGCCTGCTTCTTAATACTATATTTGTGTTAAGGAGTTTTTTATTTTACCAGATTTTTGGTAATGACTCCATTTTACTTTGTAGATTGACAGCAAGAATTTCAGGTTTCGCTTTAAGAAGTTTCTTGGCCTTGAAAGTATGCAGCTCTGAACACGGTACACCCAAAAGACTCCATCCAGAAATCAAATACAAAAGGATTCAAAATTTATGCTTAACTGCATCAATGCACTTACTGCTATTGCAAAGTTCTCTAGTCTAGAAAACCTCCATACATTCAGAAAATTCTAATTCATTGATTTAGGTAACTCAGCTCACAGTCAAGACTTTTGCCAAAGCATAATCTGCTATGTGAAGAATTTGGCTTGGTCTTTTTCTAGAGTACATTAAAGTGTCCCTTTTTTTCCAAACACCCACTTTACAAGTCATGGATCTAATTTTTTCTTAGTAGAATTTTACTAATGTGAGTCAGAATCCTTCGTGGAGGAGCATGCAGTAAAATTATCTATCTGTATTTTCCTTCTAATGGTCGCTAAGCTTGTATTCTGACCTAATACAACTCTGTCATATATAAGTGATGTCTGCATTATTACCTGACATGGCTGGCTTGTCTCTACCCTTCTAGGGAACACTGAGGCAGCCTCCTGTAGAAGATAATTCAAAGCATAGATCTCTACCTTTGCTGGTATTAGTGGTTGCCTGGGAAGCCATTTGATTTAGCACCCAGACTACTTAGGTGGAAAAATATGCATGCTCTTGAAAATAAGTGGCATGGTCAGCCCATGAGTTCATGAAGCTATATATGCTCCAGAAGGTGCTGGCAGCAAAAGCAGCATTGTTGCTTCCCCATGCACTTCTTTCCACATACTGCTCCTTAAGTACACGATGCAAATCCACTTGCATAAAGACAGTTTTACAATTTATGTGAGCAGTATATAATGCAGTGAAGAGCCAGTGTGGTGCAAGCTTCAAGGTATCATAATGCTAAAAGCTCACCCACACAGGTAGTCAGGAGAAATAACTTACTAAAAAAAACCAAAAAAAAACAAAAAAAAACCATGTACTAAAACATGTAGATAAGAAGGTTTGTATATTTATGCATGTCTTTCCTTTCTTGAGGACATGTTAAAACACTGAAAGTTAAGCAAACTAGCATTAACTTTGCAGTTAATACCAGTTCTGACAAGGTGAGCCCCAGAAGCCCTGATGTCCACCACGGAATAAGGAGGCTGCTGGGGTGGGCAAAGCTGTGTAACCAGGTAGCTTTTTCCATGGCAGTAGAGCAAACAGAGATAGCACGAGTTACTCGTAGCAGACCTTGTTCTGAGAAGAGACCTGCCTCAGAAGTGCTGCCTGGACTACAGAAGTCCGTATCAGACATATGTTGGGAGGGACAGCTCGCAAACCTTGTTCTTCTTCCTTATTTTTCAAGCCCACGGCATAGCTGCCCCCCGTCGCGTCAAATTTACATGCCGACGCTTTCAGACGTCGTGAGCCTTCCAAAACGCCTGGAGCGGTAGCTGTTGTGCCACCAGGGGTCAGGTTGAGCACAGTCAACCGAGCTGGGCTCAGAAGCCCTCTCCGTGCAGCGTGCGGGCCGAGGAGCCGCCCCCGAGGCGCCCGCGGGCCTGGAGAGGGCCCGGGCCGAGCGGAGCCGGGAGCTGCCCGCGGAGCGCAGCCTGGGGAGGCTGTGCCGGGCTGCTGGAGCGGGCCCGTGCTGCTGATGCCATCTGCTGGCATTTCTAGCCATTTCCCGGCCCTGGCCAGCGGGACAGCCCGCACGCACCTACCTGCGCACCTTCACCTGCTTCTTGCTGTGGGAGGCGGACGCGCCTGGGAGCCGTGAGAGCCCTGACCGTGGGGAACAGCCAGCACCAGGCCTAAGTGCGCATGTACAGAGTCCCCCTTGCCCTCCTCCACCTGTCCTACTACAAGGCCTGGGAAAAGAAGCTTAGGATGGAGGTTTATTCACTCCAGCTCTGATGCCATTTTGATGTTTGTCTTTTTTCCTTCGTGTAGTCTCTGTATTTTCTCCGCATGTATTTGGAGCCACGTAGCCTACTGCTGTGTTCTAGCTAGTTTTTCCAGTACCTTCCCATGCCCTTTCCCTAGGCAGAAAGACAAAACATATTCCAAGGGCCCCTATCCTACCTTGGTTCTCCCTGGCTACCACGGTTGAAAATCAGCTCTTCAGACAAATTTTCATCAACAAAGTACAGTCCCATCTGAGAGGGCAAACACTTGGAAGGGGCTTGACCCAGGGAGGAATTGCATCACCACTTGTGCTCCTGATTGGTGCTTTTTGCCAATTTATCAAACGTATAAAATTTTATGCACCCCCCCCGTGGGGGCTGGGCTTTTGTGGACCTTCTCCATAACTGCCCCTGGAAGCCTCCAAATAAAGATCCACTTTTATATTAATTCCTTACTAAAATTATCTCGAGTTTAATTTTCCAAAATTTAATTTTGAAAAAGGCAACAGCTCAAAGGGCCTTTGTATGTTCCTTCCTTACATATTTAGCATAGGGATGAATATGGGATGCAACTCAGCAGAAATTTTCCCTGTTGGAAAACAGTGTTTTTTTGAAAAGTGAATCTGTACTGCGCCTGGTATTGCTGCAGGGGTGGGTTGTAGCTCTGGCACTGCCCTCCAGGTGAGGGCGGTGGGTGACACAGTGTGGGCAGCTGCCTGTGCCTAGTCCTGCAGTGATCCCACAGCAGGCTAAATATGGAACAAGGGGGCAGGGGACTGCTCAATCCTCTCACTGATGTCCCACACTTTGTCACTTGAAGGAGCTCTGAACTCAAATGTTTCCTGTGAACTGAGAGAAACCTACAGTACCAGCAAGCACCACTGTGACTTGGAGGGAGCCATAAGGAGAGCAAACTTACAGGGTGCCAAATCAGTGTGCATGTTAAAGAGCAGTTACTTGGCCAGTGTAAAAATCTAAATTACTAGACAATGGAAGCCCCTCAACAGTGTGATGTAAGCTAAGAAAATTCAAAACATCTAAACCTTCTGTTTAGATTCTGATCTAAATTCAACCATTCTGAGATTCCATGGTTGTGAATGACCTACATTTGTCAGTCAGTTGTACTGAGTAAAATTTCAAGATTAAGATTTAATATATAAGATTTGAAGAACAACAGAGGGGTTCCAGAGAAGTGCTACTCCTGAGATACATTTAAAAGTGGGATTTGATGACTTTTGAGTATGTCTATCCTAAATTCCATTTTGTAACACAGCTGATGCAGTGATCTCAATATTTACAGAAAGTAATATTTTATTCTATTAAGTGCACCTAAGCAGATGAAAGCACTTTGTTTGGTTTCTGACCTTACCTCCCCATCCCATTCCATGATGTGTGATTTCTTTTGCAAACAGATAATTTGATATCTGAGACAAATAAATTTTCCACGGTGTTGCAGAAAGGCTGTCACAGCTGTGATGGGCTCATCCAGTACAGCCATTTGTTCCGAGGAGAGTTTTACCTCTCTGTGCAGCTCTGACCTCACTTTCGCCCACAGATAACTTTTTAGGAACCCAGCCTGATCTCTCTGACAGTGCTGGTGCAACCTTGGCTGGACACAAAAAAATTTCACATGAAAATCAAACTCTAGTCATGTATATTAGCTCCAAATGTCTTCAGACCTGGTTGCTCAAGATAATGGCCAGTCTCTTGCTGTGAATGACAAGATATACCATCTGCTAGGCTTAAACTAAAAATGCCTTGATCAAAGAAATTCTAGCAAAATCCTGATAATAATGAATAATAACATAATTCAAATTTGTATTGCCTAATTGTGTCCTACTTTCTCTTTTTTTTAATTAAGATGTTACGTACATTCCATTTCAAATCTCTTTATTTTTGCATATCAACTCCTTATTCACTATTTTTGTGTATTATGATAATTCCCAAGACACCAAGATGTTGCATGTTATTTTTTCTCAGCCATTTTCCTTTTCACAACCTTCCTTCTTGCTGTAGTCCATCAGCTTAGGCTGACAGATTTGTGCATTTGGAGAGAAAATTAAAATGCATTGGAAATAAAAAGGAGCAGAGGGAGAGAACAGAGCTGATTCTGTGACTGACTTCTCTAATGACCTCAGGAGTACTCCTACTTCCCTTCACGTTGTCATACCTAACAAAACCCCATTTGAACCGGATCATCCCTTATCATCTACATTTTTAGATCATCATGCTCAGTGGAATTCTGACTGACAGGAGATTCAGTACATGAGTTTCTGTAACAGGCATACCATACAATTTTTTGCACTGCAAATTCTTGTGATATGATGGTGCTTCAAGCAGTTATTTACTGCATGCCTGTGTTACCCGGTTTCATAAGTAAAAACTACTCCAAACATGAATAGCAGATGTTTGTAAATAGATACACCAAAGTTTTGTGGAAATCCCAATAATTTCAACATTATTTGGCATGAAACATGATGCTCATTAATATGAATCAAAAGCAATGCCAATAAGCCACCTTACCACAGGAAATAACACTTCTACACCCATATTTTATTTGATCATGCCTAGCGAGTCTCAACATCACTCCAACAAATGTTAAGGTTTACAAGTGGCCAAAGGGAACGTTCCCTTCTGATACAAAATGACCTGCCCTGACAGTGTACTTTTAACAACTAATTTCATGGAATAGTCAATGGAGCAGAAAGGATCCACACCTCTCAAAATTAATGTATTGGGTGCTTACATTGCAAAGTTCCAAGAATCACCTTCATGCATCATCATCCAATGTACACAAAGGCAAAATGTCCGATGGTTGGTAGACCACTGAGTGGAACTGCTCAGGACAGAACTATCCATCATGGATGGACCTTTTTTAAATTTTGCTTACAGTCTCAGGTGAAATTAACAGCGAAGCAAAGGTCATCAAGTACTTTAAAGGCACTGCTAGTGCTGTTGAATGAGGGCCCATTAGAGATTGTGCAACAATTTGGTTTTATTTGCTGATCAGAAAACCACTCAATGAAGATGCTCCTTTCCCTTTTTGGGAGAAGAAGGTATTGCTTTTATTTCTTCATTCCTTTGAACTTAAGCTATTTATAGAGTGATGTCCTACTCCAACTAATACCACATTCCTCCTAAGGAGAATAAGTTCAAAGGTGTGATATGAGTACCAATTTCAGCGCCAGGAAATAAGCTATTTCTTTCCCTAACAGGATTTTAAAAAATAGGAAGAGTCAATCTGATGTTGGCTTAGAAATACAAAGATCTGCTAAAACATTTCCATGCAGACAATGAAAAATAACCATACAAATCTGCTTTCATACAACAGCACAGGACCATAAATATATCTTAATTTTTAGCAGGGATTCCAGAGAAAATTAAATGTGTTCCATCCCTTCCTTGCAACAGCTTTTGAAACCACACAGGCCAACTCCATCTAAATTTGACTGCAGGGTAAGTTCTCAAGTCGTCTCTTTAAAGCTCTAAAAGATTCTAAAAAATTTGTGAAAAGCAGAGGGCAAAATAATGGTGCCAAATGCCAATCTGCTCCTCTAAAAAAGGCTGGGCAAGCACATTATTCAGTGCTGGAGAACTTCTACAGAAATCATTCTACAAGCTTTAAGAATGCCACAAAACCAGGAAAAAGCTAAAGTGTGCTGCATTTTTAGACATTAATAATGCAGCCAGAAGCACAAAGGCCTGCTGGATCATGTCAAAAGGAGTTCACTTAAGAAAGTGTCCAGAGCACAAGCCTTATGAGAATTAGCTGAGGTAGCAGGGGGTATTTTATATATGGCCTGGAGAAAAGGAGGCTCAGGGGAGTCCTTGTCACTCTCTAAACAATTGCCTGAAAGCAGGGTGTAGTCAGGTGGGGGTCGGCCCCTTCTCCTATGAAATTAGCAATAGGACAAGGAGAAATGGCCTCAAGATGAGAGACCCTGCTCTGTAATTCATGGACAGTTGTCAGTACAGAGACCTATTGATTTCACAGGGCAACAGGAAAGAAAAAATCTGAAATACACAGCTGAGGAAAAACAGCAACTACAGAAAAAAGATAAATGAGCTTCAGTGGAAAGTATAACAGAGAGGACAGCTGTCCTCAATCCTGGCTCTGAATAGGAAAGAAATTCAGTTTTTCAGACAGAAAAATATTTTTCATTTGGGCTGGACTTCTTGCAGGTCCTTAAACTGTCGTAGCAAAAATCAGATCCTCTCTAGAAAGACTGCAAGTCATTTGTGTTGTCTTCTACTGTCTGTGACCTTCATCATGCTGTGAACAAAACTCTATCAGTGCCTTTCTACCATAAACAGCATTTAAAGTCAGGATAACTTTCTAATCTCTCATGTGAGGATGAACTAAATCTATACATGCATAGCCCAATTTATGATGATATTTATTCCTGAAGTCAAAGTAATAAAGTCACGTAGCATAGTTCTAAATCCATAATAGAGCCCAAGGAACAAAAAACTGTCTCTGTTTTCTACTCAGAGTGTTACTGAGGTAAATTGATGACTCCCACACAGTAATACAAGTCATCAGTGCCGTCAGCTTATCAGTAATTAGCCTTGCACAGACATAAAATCAAAAGAAAATTAATTCGTGAGTTTCAAAGCTTCTATTCTCTTAGGGACAAATTGTATCAGAATATGGGGATGTGTGTGACTTACAGAGTCATCTTAGTGCTCAAGGGAGTGAAGACTTTCCTTATACTTCACTGAAAGGACATGGAAACAGCTGATAGACTGTTCAGGACAGAGGGAACTCCAGATTTAAATTTCCAGATGGCTTGTGAAGCTCCCTTTCATATGTTCTCTAGTGATAACACCTCAGTATTTGATAACTTCTTATTTCCTGGCTCTTTTTCTGGCTTGCAATGGAAACTCATAAAAATTACTTTCTTAGTGCCATTAGCTTGCTTTTCCCACCTTGTAAAAAGAAGATATTTATACTGACTTCTTTCCAAAAATTCTTCCAGATATGTCTGTTTTTTTCAATCAGTGTTTTCCCCACCACTTCTACAAGCAGATATAGATTCCAGTATTTCAGCCAGAAAATCAGATTACCTTCATATGTCAACAAAGAGGATGCAAATCTACAGAAGTAAGATATATAATGAGTATCTTAAAGCTGAGGAATATATTTGTGTAAAGCAAGCTCTCAGAAGCAGTTCTGGCTCCATCAAAATATGCATTAAAGGGCTATCCAACTACATGCAAGTCTTATCTTCTAGCACTGCAAGAAACGTGCTCTCTGCTAAACATAAACTGCACCCCAAAGATCATTTCAGAAGTGAGTAAATAAGACAATGGACCAAATACAGGAGTAGGAGTGAGAGATGGCAGCGGGGAGGGGAGTTAATTTGCTGCCAGTGCAAATCATCCAGCCTGAAAACAGAGGAACTCATATTTCAGCTCTTACTTGTGGCTCCTGGGAACCCGATGCCAATGGTGGAAGAATGCCTGTGTATAATACTGCCAGAAAGCACAACTTCACCTCGCCCTCTGTTGACTCAAAAGAAAAGATACTTTAAGTAGGTGCACCCTAGTTTAACTCATGAGGAAGGATATTTCAGTCACTGATACTTAACACAGGTTTGTAGCTGACAGAGCCTACCATTACAAAGGAGACTATTGAGAAATAACAAAGGGCTGGCACATCCATCTTACTTCTTTCAGACATAAATTTTTCAGACATTATCTGACCAAAAGTCTCTCTGCTATCCACGGGGTGACAAAACTATTACTATCCAAGTGAAAATGGCTCTCACAACACATAAACAGATACAGGACACTGAGAGATGTGAAGAATAAGAAATTATCTCGTTGCAAGAAGCAAAAGGGCTGTGGGTCTCTCTGATTAGAAATTATGTCCTTGCCCATTTAGCACATCTGTGAATAATAAAAGCAGAAAATCAGATATGCTTAACACCTGTTGCTTGCTTTGAAGCATTCAGTAGAGAAATGCCCCCAAAACATCCTATTCACTTGTGCTACCACATACCTAAATCAAAAGCAGCACCTAGTCTTCTATAATATTTTGCCCGCCTTTACAAATGTGAAGACCATGTATACATGACCATCCCACAGCAGCTCACTTTGTAACTGGCAAACAAAAAAGCAACATTTTTCTGGCTAGACAATTCTATAATGTTTTAGAAGCATACTGTACATTTTTTTCCCATGCCATCTTAACTGTTGCTTAATATGAACATTCAACATGAAAATACAAAAACAGATAATAGAGATTGTGTTAAAAATCAAACAGAATGGAGGAGGACCTCTAGCTTGAAAATGCACAGATAATTTTGTTAGTGCTACTATGCTTCAGTACACCAAATCAATACTTCTTTAAAAGGATTTATTGGTACTTTTTTTAGCTCTATACTCAAGACTTTCTGGCTTATTTCCTCACTCCTCTTGCAGCCACTTTTTATAAAAATACACTGACAGCAGAGAAAAGATTAATTTTTCAAATTTTAGGAAATCACTCATGTACGGTTAGGCATTCCACATAATAGAGACGGGCAACTGCACGGGCAAGTAAGGGTCTTCAACACTGTGAAACAGTGAAACCATCAGTGAAACACCTTCAGGTAACTTTTGCAATGATTTTAAATCACTAGATGGCGATGTAACAAGCAGCTTTACACGTACTGCACATGCACTCAGGACAGAAAACTGGTTTTGTGCAAGGAAAGATACTTCATTTGAAGTGGAAGAAGTGAGAACAGGTAGAACGTAAGGGGAGAACATTTTATTTTGCTTTAAGTGAACTGGAATAAAGGCTCGATTTGGATTAAAAAATCAGTGGAATATTTTGAATGAAAAGACTTCTCCAAAACCTGCAAAAAAGGATTATTTTTAACATGAGTTCTAATTTTGAATTGTGCTATAAGGAGCTGTTAAGTAATGGAAGGAACACTACCACCGTGTCCCAAAGATTTCCTGAAGCAGACTCTAACACAATGACACTATTCACTGTGTGGCTGCTCTTTGAAATAAATATGCTTTAAAACTATTCTACTCTTCAAATTTCCCTCAGAAACAAGAGACAAAAACAAGATGAAAATCTGAGGCACTTTACCTTAAACCCAAAAATAAACAATATTCCATCTGACCCTGCTAAAATTGGAATCATTGAAGTGATGCTTTACTGAGGTTAATGGGATAACTCGTGAGTACTCATTTGTCACTGCCAATAACGATGGGTTATATGCTGACTTAAACAGCAAGTATTTGACACCTATAAATTAATTGTGGGAAATTACTTCCAAGTAGGGGACAGCAGCTGCTGCAGGTCCACATAAAACTGCAGAAATCTAAGACTGGGGGGAAAAAAAGGAAGGGGAACATGAAGCCCATTCCATAATGTGAGGGGCATATTTTAAACTTATGACAGAAAAAATGCTGCTAGATACTCAAGTTGAAAGATAAATTATAATTCCACATAACTGTTGGTATCAGAGAAACCTCCAACCAATTCAGCATCTGCAAATTCTGTGTGTGAAAGGTTCCCTCCTTTCCATGTCTACTGTGGGCTTCTTTTCTGGGCCATCTAAGGAGTGTGCATCAATAAATCCTTGTATTCAGAACAATGGCTTTGGGACATCACATCCCAAAGCAGCAGCTCCATATGTTACAGTACTTCTGGAGCACAGAGAAACAGCCAAAGTTTCTATGAGGAAGTTGGAAGGGGAAGCTCCCAGGGCTGGATTAAGGGGTGGGGGCACATTGTGCTGGCAACATCACTATCACCACAAAGAGAAGTGATATGAGAAGGGGTGCTGCAGAATGGATGAGATTAAATAAAATACATTAACACACAAAGCAGCTGACATTGAGGAAGGAATTCCTGAGAGGAAGCTTCTCTCCTTTTTGAAAGCTTGACAAAACATTTATTTCAAAATATTTTAGGGGTTTTATTTAATAAATCCAAATGTAATCTGTGTGATCAAATCCAAGTGTATCCTGTGTAATCTGATTGGTGATGTCTGTAGATTTGTGCCCCACTCTTTTGATTGACAACATCCAAAAAGATCTTTTCCTTAAAGATCAACTAGAAAATACGCACCAAGATAAAAAGTTTTCGCGGTCTTTTTGATAGTGAATGTTTAAAGCTTCACCCAGGAAAAGGAACTTTCATCATCTTGTCTTTCTCAGATGGTTGCTGGTAGAGTATGAAAAAGAGTTCAAGACTTTCTGTTCAACTGCATGTTGCCTTCTGACCACTATCCACCTATTAATGGCTAGTGCAGCTGAATTGGCAAGGATTTCTCAAAAAACCTTCTCCCAGGATTTAGCTGACGACTATGTTCCCTTAATCAGAGGGAACAGAGAAATGCAGAATCTCCTAAATGCACATATTTCATGCTTCACAGTCAGAAAGCCCACAGCCTAAGTTAGGTTAGTGGAGCAAAACAACGTTGTTAACATTTTCTAGTAGCTGGGGCTTCTGAAAGAGAAAGTAAGGGCAACATCCTGCCTGTCTTCTAGTTTTAGTGGATTTGATCTGACAACTGAGAATAACACTGAAACTATTCACCAGTGAGTCTCACAAATGAGTTAGGATTACAGGATGATCCTGGAGGTTATGCTGGAATCTTGGAAATCACTCCTCAGTGCAGTATGGTAAATTGGATATAGATGATGCAAACGCAAGCCTACCATTTTGGAACTACACAAAAACCTGAGAAAACGTCAGTAAAGTGAAGAGTTCTAGGACACAGACTGTCTGCAGTCACTGTGTTTTCATGAAACAGAATCTTTACTCCTCCTCAAACAGTACTCCAATAGTATGACAATCTCCCATTCCTCCAATAGTTTGCACAAAATTAGACAAGGAGCAGGGCAGTTCTGAAGAAAAGGAGTCAAGTAAGCTGAGGTCAGAAACATGGCATTTACTCTCTATAGAAATATTTGGGAATAGCCTGTGCAGATGTAAAACATGCATTTCTGCCCAACTTTGTCATGTTTTTTTAAAAGATAATACATGGGCAGGTGCTTGAAAGTATAACACAACTGATAAAAAGTGATCCATCTGAGCAGGAAATTTTGGAAGCCCTGGTCCTGGGAGTTCTGGGAGTTCTGGTACCTTAAACATCCCTCCAGTCATCCCCAGGAAGTCATATGTTCTCTGTTATGAGAGAACTAAAGTGCCTCATAATTTTCTTATCAGTCTGTGAGAGTAGAAGAATTATTACCCCTGTTTCCCCATATTTTTTTTGTGACAGAAAAGCTTGAAGTATTTAAATCCCGGTTCTCACATACAGATTAGACTAGAGATACTATCAATGATAGTCCAAAACCTGAATAGTCGTGAGGATCAAAAACAGAGTCCACAGAACCTACCTACATAATATACAGACTCTGGAGCTGGACAAACAAAAAAACCAACATCACAATCACCAACAAACTCAGCACTACTTTGGTTCTTCAGGTCCTGTTTAACCACCATATTCTGCGAGTGGTGGAGACCATTGCCAGGACAGATTTCCACTAGTTTATCTTGCTTCTAGTCCAGGTTCACAAGTTTTTTGTGGGAGGGTATATATATGATATGGGAGTCCAGTGTCTCGATACCGTCTTGGATCTGATTTTGTAAATTGCCACCCAGACACTTTCTGAGGATGTCTTTGTATAAAATGTTTTTATTTTCTCAGAATACAGCCCATGCCTCTCAGTTAAGATTTTTCAGTTTTAGTACAGCTGGATCTGCCTGACTTTTTTCTGTGTTAGAAACAAGAATGGAAGACATGGCACCTTTTCAGAAATCTGTAAAAATAACAGAAAAGGCAGGCATCTCCCAGACCTCTGCAAAAGTAAATTGGAGAGCTCCAATATTACTTAAGTAAATTAAGTATTAATCACTTCTCATGCAAACTTTTTTTTAGCCTGAATAGCTGGCTCAGACAGATAATTAGGATTGCAGTTTTTCTCTGGATTTAACCAGATTGTGTAAATAGCAATTTACCAAAGAGAAAAATCCAAGTCTTTACACAGCCTTATAACTTCTAAAATGGAAGGGAAATATAAAGAGGAGTGAAAGAAGGAAATCAACTACATTGATTTATCATGTGGGGATTCAATTTTTAGTGAAAGAAACTAATTTGTCAAAGATCTAACAAGGACATTCTCTTTCATTGTATAGACACACAATAACACATGTGTAATAATCTCATGTGTAATAATCTCATAATACATGCAATGATACCTCTTTCAGCTGCGGGTGTACTGAAACAAACCAAAAGGTTGAGGTTTAGCTCTAACAGGAAAAAATTCTGTTGTCAATTTCCTCCTTAAATCACTAGTCCAGAAACATCAGGACACCTTTTAGACCCCACTAGACAAGAAGAAAAGCCATAATCTCCATGGCTTTCACTGTGGTTTTCCAAACACATTTCTGTTTCTGTTCCTTTGTGAGACTCACAGATAGCAAATGCATGGAGGACACTACATACACATACAGAATTTGCCATAATGGTAGGAAATACTAGGGCTGGACAAGGCTGGATAAGGACTCCCAAAAGTTATGAGATCAATTCCAGACTAACCGTTGAAACCAAAATTGTTAAAAACTACAGGCCACATGCTACTCGCAACTTTTGTGCCTGGATCACCTCTCCCTTACGCATTATATGGAGCAGAATTCATCCTTCAAGGACCCTAATAACCTCTGACAAACTTGCAGGTAACCATTACCTTCTCAGCCACTTAGGCACACTAAAGAATGAAACTGCAGGCTTTCAGGTGGTCACCTTCACATCCAAGTACTGAATAGCTGGAACCAATGTGGTACAAACATGTCATTGTTGGGTTTCGGATGGTCTAGTTCCCCCACTGGCAATGCAAGAGGGAAATGAATTGCACCCAGAGGGTGAAGGCGACCAAACTTCCTTTTCTGCCTAGGTCCTCAGAGTTAGACTTTTGCAAGCCTTGGAAAACACAGCGACACTGATTAACATTTAAATTTTGGTGAGATCCTTCCCCTGTGTGCCACTGTAGTGGCATTTCTAGTACTGCTGATCATGTTCCTTTGTCCTAGTTGACAAAAAACCCGCAACCATACTGAAGAGGCCATATATCAAAATAGCCACACTTTTCCCTTTTCTGCCTTGTTAACAAACTCCTGCTATTTCTCTAATCCAGCAGACTGATGCAAAGCCCTTCAAGGCACACATTGTCATTCAGGACTGACAGTCATGTACCAAAGCTGGCCAAAACTAATTTGTAGGAAAGGTGATGGTTTCTCTGCCAGGTTTTACTGCAAGCACGAGTCGTACAGAAGGCTGAGAGTTAGTTAACAAAACTGATTTAAATGTGCTGCATGCATCACTAGGCAATATGTTTCCCTACCATTTATTCAAAGCCATTCTACCAGCAAATGGCAAAATGTGTGCACAATTGCAGTGTGCACACCTGGCAGCACTTTCCAACTGGTTCTTGAAAGCATTTGTAGTGCCAAGCAGACAGCATTCTTACTAGACTAATGATGACAATTAATCTGATAGGATGCAAACTAGCCATTTAGAGTATTCTCCTACGTCTCACCTCCAGTGTGATTTTCCAGATTCTTTCATGCTTTGCGGCCTAGCTGCCCTTTTCTAGTTATCTCCTACTACCAGAGCAGCACTAATCAGTGCTTTAATAAAAGAGAGTTCATTAAAGCTGGCTAAAGTCAAGAACCTTTGTTCGTTAATTGCTTTGAAATTATCCACACAGATTTTCAAGGTGTTTGTATGCACACTGTGAATTATTCCATATTATGCTGCTTGTCCTCTTTAAACAGTGATTGAGACTATTTATGCAGATTATAAACACTACAATCAAATTCACAATTTGAAATGTGGGAAGTTGCGTGAATTCCCTGTCTTTTTTTCTCTAACCATGATGCAGTGATTTATGTCACCAAGGAACTGAAGAAATGAAAATTTTATAATCAAGGGAGGTACTACGAGACAGTGTTTTGTGAATCTTCAAGCTCACAGTCCTCTCTTTTTCCAATTAGCTTATCTCAGTATGGGTAGAATTCACAGACACTAGCAAAAAAAAAAAATTAAGAAAAAGCNTTCAATTTCCTACATTTTCTATTATATCTTTGGCTTTCAAAGCCTAGTGCATAATCAATAAAGGCAGATGACTAAGGCTGAGCACATCAACATGTCAAAAATATCTTCCATTATTTCAGTTTTGTCTCTTCATTATACTCAGTTCTCGTTTCAAGAAACTTTACATGTATTTTTTTTTCTTTAATTGGGAAATACTGTTTATTCTTTGATAAGCAATTTCTCCAATATTTCTGTAATGGTAAATTCAAAAGTTTCAGCAGGCTGCATTCTGGGAGCAATGCCAGCAACAGACTGGAGAATCTAGGGTAGCTTTCAGTATCTCTTCACTCCCATATGGAGATACTTCAAAACAGAAACAGAGGTGTGCTATTTATAATCACAGTAGAGGCTCAGTCCCCCCCACTGAAGTGACACACAGAACTTGGTCACCAAAGGGAGCACATGCACCACCCACTCCTCTGCTGTGTTGCTGTTTCCTGGTTTTATTCAGACATCTGTCAGTGATTATAATTCACAACAACTGTAATGAGATAGATATGATTTCTGTTTAAAGAGTGCTAAGTGCAAGTCCATTTTTGGTTCAGATTACATGCACAGGCTTACTGGGGGAAAAGCAGCTGTCATCACCAAGGTTTATGAGAAGAGACTGCCTTCTCCCAGCAGTGGTGCAGACTGGACTACCTGTCTTAGCAATGTAGGCAACATTTCTCCCAAATAGGACACAAACAGGATGTGGCAGCCTCCAGCATTGTTCATCCCCTATCTCCCACCATACCACAGCTTGCTTGTGAAGGACATGCATGGGAAATCTGCAGGATCCACCACTGTCTATCGCATGCCATAAATATCCTTGTGAAATCCTGGTGATATTTTCACCTCCTGCAAAAGGCTTGATTTCATAGCTGGTGCCAAAGTGATGAAAAAATGGCTAGCTTTCTCTCTCAACAGAACATGAAGAGGACTAAAGTGCTTCAAAACTGCATCTAGGCCATGCCCCCAGCCAGACCCTAATGTTTTCATCTGGCAGACAGCTCCTTGTACCTGTGGCTTTGCCTTGTTGCTTGGTAGCCTGCTTGGCTACCTGGAGAAAGCCAGGCTTTCTCTCATAGCTACGTGGTTTCTGCTGGCAGGTACTGATGGAGTGCCTAAACTAATTGTATGGCCCCTGCACATCTTGCCCCTGTCCTCTGCTGGCCAGTGGCTGGGAGGTCAGCATACTGTTTCAGCTCAAGCCACTCAAGAGAAAACACAAACCACATCCTTGTTCTCCTTGTTCTCTGCTCTCTCCTAGGCTCCACAGCATAGGAGAGAGCAGAGCCTTTTCATAACCCACAGATTTTGTGCACAGAATATATCCTCCCAGAGTTATGATTTTCCTCATAGTTACAGCTCTTTGAAGCCAGCCTATTTGCTCTGCTAAACCCTGCAGCTCTGCCTATCTGCAGCAGATTTATCAGATACTGCTATTATCATAATGCATTTAAATTTATTTCCCTGAAGTTATAGGGAGAATGGCACTCTTGGGATGAGCTATCCAAGCTGTGGATAGCTGTGAATATCTAAGCTGTGACAAGAGTCAACTCCAGCAGAGCAACAGAACACTTGAAGGTGCAATATCTTTTTCTTCAGGAAAAACAGCTTTGCTGGTCTACGGGAAAAACTTTTTGGAGCCTGTCTTAGATGTGCAATGAGCTGCACAGCTGCTGTGCCATGATAATTCTTCTATGACTGATAATGGCTTGGCTTAAGAGGAAACCTTTCTGAAAAAAACATGCAGAGAGCTCAAAAACCATGGGAAAAATAATACAGCCTGAGAGTATAAACACATGATCTGGACTTCAAAACACTCACAATAAATTAAAAACTGTCAGCTAGCAGGACAATCCCTCCTTAATGTTTCTCCTGCTTGGTCTGAGAGAAACAAGAATAATATAACAATAAATTCCCTTTATGATCCTCAAAGATTGGCAAAGGCAGGGTTTCTTAACACAAGATTTAAGGGATGCTGGAGAGCTCAGTATGAAAGGCATCTCCTATTGCACACTTTCAATGTGAAGAAAGCCTGACCTCCTCCCTGTTGAAGTCATGACAGAAATCTTTCTCACGGTATTTTTTATTCAGCTCCCCTGTTACCAGACCTCTGCAGTCCATCTGGGTCTCTCAGCCTAGGGCTGACAGCAAGTTTGGCTTCAGGGGCCAGATGGCTACCATACCTATCAGCAACTCAGGTCTAAGTGTCTTTCGCCTTCTGTTCTCAATGCTGGGAAAGTGAGGATTTAGTTTGAAGTCCTCAGGCAGCAATGGGAACAGTTTCATCAATTCAGTCAAGTTATTTCATTAATTAAAGTCCTAAATAATGTCATTTTCAGCCCAGCTTCTCCTGAAGAAAGAAACAAGCAATGCTACCAGAAAAACAGGGGAAAGATCCAAACAATTTTGTTCCAGGGATGGAGAAACAAAAGCTAAGCAGAAAGAGTTACATAAGTGTATAAGGATATAACTTATTTGTCTTTCCAGGCACCTGGGAAACCTGGATTTGATTATAAGCTCAAAAATCCAGCATTCTTGTGCATAAAAAGTTTTCTGAAATATAAAGCATAAATCTAGGTTGGGTCCCACAACCAGCAACATTAGGAAATAGATTCAGACCAGCCCCATTTCTGTAGAAAATATTACTCCAACATGTTCATTTGGAATAAATTCAGCAAATTGGGCAGATTGGTTCTTTGCAAGTAGATTCAACCACATGTAAGTACAGGAAGGCAGGTGAGCTATAAGCTGTGGCCAAAGGCCAGCAGGTACATCCTATTTTCATCTTTCCCAACCAGAAACATGTGGCTGTAACACCATGAGAGCTCAGCTTAGTTTGGTCCTAAGACAATCAATTGGAAAGACCAGAAAATCAAAAAAGATCCATCAGAATGCTGGCAAACTACTAAACCTGCTTAAGCCCTTATCTGTGCACAGGACTGTTTCTACAGATCCACAGCATTAGAACACATGGTTGGCCATTTTGGAGTAATACAACACAATTCCAGCAGCTCCTAAATAAAGCAAGCACTGTAGCCACACAAAAGCTGACAGGGCACCATACCTCTATCTCCTTACGCACTTGCTCTTAAATAGCAAGCAAAGAACACTACTATGCTTCTCATGGTTGGAAGAAGAGCTATACTGCATGTTTCTGACAGAGTTTGAATAATCTGTGCTTTTTCAGCAAAGATTTTACCTTTATTGACATAGATAAATTTGCATAGAAAGAAAAAGCCATAGAATCTTCTTAGAGGTGTATATAGTGATGAAATTTAAAGTGTTACACCACCAGTATTGCATTGACAGTTTAAAGAAGTAATCATAATACACATCTTTTCATCAAGTCTTTGTATGTAAAGTGTGTGCTGAGTGACTAGTTAAGAGAATGCCATTCTGCTGATTGAATTCTACATAGTAATGATAGCTTTCAACCTTGTTTTTGCATGGGTGAGAGCAACATTATCTAATGCCAAAGGTTCATTAACTACTGAGTAAGAAAGATTTCCTTTTAGTGTCACTGAGTGTCCCCTCCTGTTTTAAAAAGTGAGGAAGATTGAGTAGAAACCCTGAAGTCTCTTATGCCTTGTTCCATTGGGGATTATCCTGTCACTGCTTTCCAACTCTTGCCTAACTTGGAACCAGGTATATGGCAACCTCTACCTGCAGCCATCTCCCCAGCTCTGATTATTTTTGTTGCCTGTTTCCAAACTCCCTCCATTTCAAACAGACCCAAGTTCAGCAAGGTTCAGGGCAAGGTTTCCCCTTTGTTTGGTTGCACTACTTTTATTTCAGCATAGTTTTTACATTGCATTCTGGTCCTTTCCCACTTTAACATTCATCTTCCAGATTGTTACACTTAACTGCTTCACTGCAAGCTGTTGCACTGACAACAATGCAGAAGAAAGGAGATACTCTCCTCCCTTTTTTCATCTTTTTGCAATTTCATCATCTATGGTTTCATTTCTCTCCCCAAAATATTTTGGGAAGATATTTTTCTCCAAATATAAAGTATATTTCTTGTACCTTTAAGAAGGGGAGAGAAAAATGCAGGAAAACTCTATTCAAGATTAAAAAAATGTTTTGAAACAAGACAATAAAAGACACGTCTATATGTTGGAATTATGTCCTCCGAATACTCTGACTTGTGAAGCAATGTTTTTATTACAGCTAAGCTAAAAATTTAGGAATGTTTTTTAAAAATGGGAAAGTAATTAGGCGTACAAAAGATAATACAACTAGAGTTGAGACAACTGATCTCCTAAGTCACCAATGGTGGAACTCAGAGGAAGCCAGGGATTATCATCTTCACCCAGGCTTATTAATAATTCTACTGTCCTGGACAGAGACATTCTGTGTTTAATGAAACCAGTGCTGTTCCACACAGCATGTTTACATTGCATACATACACTCTCTGAGCTGGTGCAAAACAGGAAAACTGGAAAAACCTCTTGAAGTGTTTTAAAACACACAGTTTTCCCAGGCACAGATCTACCTGCAGAGTGGTGGGTGAAGGGAGAGAGGTTGAGCAGGAAAACATGTTAAGTGCTACTTAAATTCCGACATCAGCACTCCTGATTCAGACAGTGTCACTGCTCAGCATGAGGTGCAGTCACTTTTTGCCCTACTCCCATTTGGATCATCTTCATATCTTTCTATGTTCATTTAGACCATGGTTCAGCACTACTTTTAACTGCACTCTCTACTTCAGATATTCAAATTTGTGTAGCAAGGGCATGAGCATGTGACTTGAATTTCAGCTCCTGCCAAAAGAGAATAAACCATTTTTCAAGAGCTGGCCAGAGGGAAAGATTCTCTAACAAAAGATAATGAGAAAAAACTCCCTAAGCTGGCCCCAACTATGTAGCAGACTTCTGCAGTCCTAATTAGTTTCACTCTGCTTTCAGTGCAGACCAATTAGACCGTATGAGCAGGCCACCAGAAGCAATGTTCAGAAGCAGCTAACCAGGAGCGTGTTGCCCGGTGGGACTTCTACTGACATTACTGAAAGATTCAGCTGCTTTCTGTGATTAAGCCTTCATACAAACTTAATTATTTTAATAGTTTGAAATCAAGAACTGAAACCCAGCTAATTAATGGCAAGTATGGGTTAGCTTACTCAAATCCCACATGGGACAATTGTCTCATTTCATCACAATAGTTTCATTAGAAAATGAAAACAAATTACGGGAGAGTAGACCTGAAAAATCTGAGAAATGCCTGCCACAGGAGGAGGTTCTCTTGTTGTCCCAGAGAACATTTTCTGTGTAGAGCAAAGGCTGAGCCCAGAATGTTTGTTTACTGCATCATCCTGTGGGGCAGTGCAGCCTCAGGAATGAGGACAGTCTTTGCAGACACCTCTCTGTGCTAGCACAGCCCAGGAGCTTCATATGTCGATGATGCTGGCATAGCGTGCATGCACTTCCCTTCCCCTTAAGGCAGCTGTGGTTAAAAAAGACAGAGGATTTCATTAACCAGCCTGTGGGTTTCTGTTCTGGACTCACCCAGGCTGTTAAGCATGGCAGCTCTGCTAAGCACTGTCCTGTTTTCCCAGCCACCATGGCAGAGCAATGCCTTTCCACGTAAAACATTTACAGTGTAAGGCCATCAAGACTGATAAAATGTACAAGAAGCATTGCCTAGAATTGCGGGGGAGTAACTGAGGAAATGGAGAGGGCAAGGGAGCTGCTCTCCTGAGTAAGGGTGCCTGCATTCTACAATGTTGCCTATGTACAGCAGTGTTGCCTAAATCTAAGTGAGAACATGGCTTTGAGAGCATGTTTTTCTGAAGTTGCTTTCCTCAGTCCACCTCCCATTTGTCATCTAAGCATCAACTACTTTCTGGACTCAGCAAAGCCCTCTGGCCCCTGTTGTAATAAACAATGTCAAAGTACTGACAAAGAAGTTAATTTATAGCCTATCTACACTTCTTCAACAGTAGGAAGCACTCCATATACAGGTAAGTGTCTGATTACCACAAATCTCTGTGTGTGAACTTTGTCCACCCAGATGATGTGAGGGGCAGTGCATTCACCCACTTCCCACATTATTGCTTCCTGGTCAGCCCGGTGCATGACTTCCAGGGCATGACAGATGTGGGCCTATGAAACAAGTAACTGAAGCATAGTGGTGGGCACCATTGCCAGCAAACAAAATCTCCCCTGGGAAATCATCCAGAGCAGCACCATGCTGGGGACTGTCTTCATAATAAGCATTGTTGTTTCCAAGATGGATCCTGTGACAGAGTGATTAAAATGTCTTTAATTACCACAAGTAAAAGAGTGGCACCAAAACACCAAGCATAAGATGCCTAAATTCACAGACCAGCACATGTTACCAAACACAGCAAAAGCTCAGGAGTCACAAAGATGCTGCAGAGAGCCTGTGCTGTGCAAGACAGCTGACACAGCTTTCCTCCTACACGTGTGTACACAACCCAGAAGACCACTTTCAAGAGTAAGTGTGGCACATCACATCGAGCTTTATGACCATACCTACAGCTGTAGCAGGGACAGAAAAGATGGTGGTACCTGCTCCCACGGCACAGGGACTGAGCAATACACCAGGTGCAGGTAGAGGCTTTGCAAGCTGCAGTTCAGGGTACAGCTAGAGATGCAGATTGAGGTTGGGTGAGGGCCCAGAGAGACAAGAGGCCGTGACCTGCCATGCACAGCCCTTTGCACAGCAGTGGCACCAGCCAGGGCAGTGGGCACTGGGAGACACAGCAGGAGCCGAGGGCTCCGGAGGAAGAGTGAGGTTTGGGAGACTTGAGATTGTGAGAGGGTAAAAGCCCAGGGGTTCCTTTGCTTGGGATCGTCCTCGGAGGCAGCAGCTCGGGCTGTTTGTGTGAATAAATTGTTCCATGGAATGAGACATCTGAGGCACTGCCCGGGGAAGCCTTGTCTGAATGAGAGGGGGGTGAGCAGGGACTCGAGCGGGGCTGCTGTGGGCTCAGCACAGCCCCCGCTTGTGAGGGGGCTGAGGTCCCCACAGCGACAGTCCCTGACATGGGACTGGGACTGCCACAGCCTTGTGAGTGGTCACACTGGGAAGTCCCCTTAACGATGGGTAAGGAGTGTATTCTTAAAAATGTGAGCACCTTAAGGGGTCACATTTGCAAACAGATTAGACACTGCAAGGTTTTGTGAAGCGATGCCTTAATATCTTTAAATCTTGAAGTCCATGTGTTCATGTCACATCAGTCACTGCTCTGCGCAACAGCTTTCCAGCTGACATTGCTATTTCAACCCTGCTCTTGTCTTATATTTCCCTTCCTTAATTTG
The DNA here is from genome assembly GCA_013396875.1 of Vireo altiloquus. Classification (NCBI taxonomy): domain Eukaryota; kingdom Metazoa; phylum Chordata; class Aves; order Passeriformes; family Vireonidae; genus Vireo; species Vireo altiloquus. Next base: position 64,886 of record VZRF01011856.1, read on the forward strand.
TTTTGCTCTGTAACAGCATGGTTGTTTAATTAGCCAACAAAAGCTCTGCTGCTCTCCAGCATAACCTTTCGTGCCTCCACTGAGGCTCTTCAACTGCCTGTCTGCTGCAACCACGCCACACTTTATGTGTACAATCCACTTATGAGCTCTGTGCTCTCAGGACCTGTCAACATAGGGAATTTACTGTCAAATAAGATCAGGTGCAAATTTAATGGGACATCATTATTCTTCCCTACCTATTTTTGTGGGTTATCAAATTTCACAGAAAAATGCCTTTGAGCTGTTCAACTTAATCCACTTTGGAGGAGTTCAACTACAGCATTGTAAAATAAATGCTTACATAAATAGTTAGTGCTAAATAGCTTTTTTGTACTCTTACCGTAAGCCATACCATTACTTAGCATGTGCACGCTGGAAAGCCTCTCACCTAATCCCAGCTCTAAACTAAAGTGATGGATCAAATGACCTACTGAATATGACTTCCCAGCCCCAGTTTCTCAAGGACTGTATACATAGGAGGTAAGTCTGGATTATTCAGTGGTTTGACTTGAAAGAGGAGTACCTATATGAGATAAACTCTCTAATGCACTTTGCTCCAGACTGTGGAACTGATACCTGGCTCACTCAGGACAGGGCTCTTTTCAGTTGACCACACTTCTGATCTGGAACAGACATTCTGAGTATCAGGAGTGGAATACCTATGCTGAGCAAGTGCTAGGTATGCAAAACTTCAATTTCCCGAGCTTTACATCTAAGGTGTTCATCACTATGATGTTCTGCTAATCTGTAATTTATGTAATTTTTAATCACATAAAAACTTTCCAAGTCTACATTATTGTAAAAATATAAACATGTATTTGTAGCTTTCACAAACACCTGTGAACACTGGCATTATCTAGGACAGCTGCCCTCACTTATTTTGCAACCATTTGTTCCTTTAGCTGGTTTCACTGTCTCCTGTTTTAATCAGTTTTATTATTTGATGGCAACTTAGTCTGAATATATGATGTGTGCACTTGAACGATGTTGTTGCACGTTTTTTAGCAGCCCTGTTCCCCTGTTCACTAAAATATTCAGATTTTTAAGAGCAGATGGTGTTTTTGAGGCAGAGTTTTTTAATTTAGGACAGGTTTGGCAGCTCTGTCCACAACACTTCATGAGTGTTTCATTGCTTGCTATCCCATTCCTTCTCATGCAGATGCCACGTCAGGTCTGATGTGTGGTGAGCGTTTTCATTTTCAAAGCCCTGCTGTTGACACAGATCAGCTTCAGCACTGCTTTTCTTCAATTTTCTATAGATCTCTTAAGTACTTAAATTGTTTTTATCTTTTAGACAGCACCAGAGAGCTTCTGAAGAAGTGGTAGCAGTGGTACCAATAAAATACAAAACCAGTATTGCCCTAAGTACCACTAGTACCAATGGTACTTAGGGCAATACTGGTTTTGTATTTTATTGTTATAGTTATTCCATATTTACCACTGTGTTTCTTTTTATCAGATTAATAAAATACACTTTTTGAAAATATAAAGGCCTAAACTTTAAAGGACACACAGACAAGTTATCACGGAATCATTTAGATTGGAAAAGACCTCCAAGATCAACAAGCCCAACCTTTCACTGATCACCAGTTTGTCAACTAGATCAGGGCACGGCATGCTACTTCCAGTTGTTTTCTGAACACCTCCAGGGATGGTGACTCCACCACCTCCCTGGGCAATCTGTTCCAGTCCTTGACTATGCTTTTCATTAAGAAATTCCTTCTGATGTCCAACCTGAACCTTCCCTGGTGCAGCTTGAGGCTGTGTCCTCTCATCCTGTCACTGGTTGCCTGGAACTGACTCCACCTGGCTACACCCTCTTTTCAGGGAGTTGTAGAACGTGATAAGGTCATCCCTGAGCATCCTTTTCTCCATCTAAATAACCCCAGCTCCCTCAAACGCTCCTCTCAGGACTTGCTCTCTAGGCCCTTCCCCAGCTCCATTGCTCCCTTGCCCTTCTCAGGACATGCTCCAGCACCTCACTGTCCTTCCTGTAGTGAGGGGCACAGAACTGGACACAAAGTTCAAAGTACACCCCCACCAATGCCAAGCACAGGGGGACAATCCCTGGCCTGGTCCTGCTGGCCACACTATTCCTGATACTGGCCAGGATGCCATTGGCCTTCTTGGCCACCTGAGTACGCTCCTGGCTCATATTCAGTTGCTGTTGACCAGCACCTCCAAGTCCTTTTCTGCTAGGCAGATTTCCAGACACCTTGTACCCAGCCTGTTAGCACTGCATGGGGTTTTTGTGACCCAGGGGCAGGATCCAGCACTTCACCTTATTGAACCTATCGTTATTATGTATCAGAATCATTGCACTACATCATTGCTGTTCGTGAAACTTTTCCATTACCATTTCTGTAATTGCATATGATGCCAAGACTCCAAAAGTTGAATGTGCACCAATCATATTTTAGTACAGAACACTTGAGGAGAACAGCTGTCAGTGACTCTAATTCTACTTCTCACAGCATGGTAAAATGAACCAATGACTAATTCAATATACCAGGCTTCAAAACCTGCACTTCTTTTCTGTCATAAAATCTGCAAGATGGAAAGACCAAAGTCAGCTGAAGAGTTTTGCTTGTAGCAAGAAACATTGTAAGCAGAAGGAATATACGTATTTTTCTATCATACTAACCATCAAGAAATGTAAAAGGCAATTATTCAAAAAGGCAGTTTTGTGAATACTTGCTATATGGTGCAGTACGTAGAGGTAGGACTGATTCAATGCCATGAGAAGGTCAGTATTGCATTGCATTGCAGCATTAACCATTGCAGCTTTAATCCAACCAGATTATCTGAGACTCAGTGTGGGACAAAAGCTTGACAAATGATCTCACCATAGGAAAAGCAGCACTCAGTTCCTCATTTTTGAGACCAAAAAAAAAACCCAAATGGGGGATGTAAACAAAACCTCAAAGTGAAATTATTTCCTTCATTGGAAATATTGTATTTATGATGACCTGAGTTAAAGATACCTGTAAGGCAAGTTAAGCAGTATTCAATTACTAATGTGAAGCACTATATTTGGACCAAAGTTCCCAAAACTGCAGGCAGAAGTGCAGGAATTTTTCAGTCTTGCTCAGAGTCCTGAGTAATTTTGAAATATTTGAAATCAAGTAGATAGCTATGTGAGATTTATTATAGAAGTCTTTATAATTTCTATTTAATTATCTGTCTTAGAGGAAGAGAGGACAGGTAACCATGCATTATGAAAACATAGGATAAGTTCAGGACTGCTACATCTCTTAACTGCCAGTCTGAGCTGCCAGTTCATAATAGTTCACAAATTTACTTCACCTAGGTCCCACACTATACAAAAGTATTTCATATCTCATAGCAACTTTAGTGCTGTAGGGAAACAAAAGTATTGAAAAATCCCATGGATGCTGACAGGTGCAACAGAATTGTCCTTACAACATGCACTAAATTATTTCAAGCCATCTGACATACATGCATCCAGTTGCTCTAGCTGTTTTCTGGTGCCTTCTGCAAACTGAAGCATCAGAAAATATGAACACTCTTTTAATGGACACTGCCTTATTCTTCTACATTGTGCCATCATTTAGGAGAGAAACACACACAAAGACTACAGCACCCTAAATCTGGAGAACTGATTAGCATTTGATGCTGTTGATTCTGTTTATTATAATTATTAATAGAAGTTCCATGTTGTATCATGTGGAAAACCATCTGTCAGAGAAAAAAATTTTTACAAGTATTGTAAAGAATCACATTATACTTCTAGGCTTTAATATAAAATTTAACAATTTTGAGAAAATTTTGTCTAAAACCCAACTAAGCCATTAACACCACCATAATTATCCTAAAGCATGAAATTTTATCCCTCTTCTGCTTCCTTGGCATCATTATTTTGAATAGCCAGAAGTGTTTTGACAGGTAGGAAATATCTCTAGGACTCAGAATATCTGCTCCTAGCTGTTAAGTGGAATTGGCTACTCATATCACTTCTTCTTGCCTATACTTCTGGGGCTTTGCTGTCTTGTCTAGTAAGGCTTCAACTACTTTGAGACAGATAATGCCTCTTAGAAATCTGGGCAGCAGGCAGACAACTGGACAAAAATACAATGGAACTAACTCATTTTCAGAGTCCCTGCTGAGGACTGAGGTGTTGCTCTAACAGAAAACAAACAATGACTCACATCAGCTCTGGGAGCAATTAAATGTTTTTTCTTTAGAGAACACAACACCCAGCTCGCAGTCTGATTGCTTCTGAAGGCTCTGAAACAGCCTTACACTAGCATCTAAATATTTCTGGTTCATCCAGAAGAATTAAAGAGGTTCCATATTCATTTCAGTCTCAAAAAGATACTAAAGAACAGATTCTTTTAACATTTTGCATTTATACTGAAATAGACTTTCACTACTAGTACAGTATCACTGACTGTTTCTTCATGGCTTTTGCATCTGCAACTGGAAGACAATTCAGATTATCTGCTTCTGTCTTCAAAGAGTTAGACTGACAGTGTTCACTAAAATGCTTTTCTTCTCTAACAACTGTAATTCACAGGAGGAGGAACCTCTTGTGCTTTAAGATTATGATGACAAAGAAGAACAGGTAGCATTACAAAGGAAGTAAAATTTTGCACAGTTGTTCCAACAACCCCTGCGAATGTCCTCATTTGTATTTTTAGCTATTTAACCATTAACCTTGAAAAACAGCTTGAACAGACAGATCAGAGTGAATGTGTTCAGATCAAATACACATGGTTTTAGCTACAGAATGACAGAGAGATGGCAGAATTGAATCATGTCCCAAAATAAGCCTGCCTCAGAAGCTGAAGGTCAATCTTGCTTCTTAGATAGAGCTTTTTCTCGTGTCACAGCTTTTTGCTTGTGACTCAAGCACTTGCAAAGCAGTGGTGCCATCAGCTCCCCTTTCCCCTTCTGTTTTTCAGCTACAGTTAGCTGATGCTCACAGGTGTGAAACCAGCCACCCAAGGTTACCTGGTAGAGAATCCATCTCTTGTGTTCCAGCCCACTGGGCCACAACACCCCCTTAAAGTAGAGCAGTAATCTGGAAGCAGTGTAATTCCTCTGCTTCCAGCATCCATCAGACAATATTATAAGGAAGAAAGGCAAAGGTTGAAAAAGGTTATTCACTTAAAAATGCAATAGCTTCTCAGAAATAAGCACATTGGTCTAAAATCTTTGGATCTATAACATATGTGAACCATGATGGAAACCCAGGAGTGTTAAAGAAACTTAGTAGTTTAGAAATCTGTGTGGTCTCAACAGTAACAGGGTTTTTTCCCTATTGGTCTTTACAATGAGCTTTACAGAGTAAAGCAATAACAAAAGAAATCTCAATTAAATGTATTTTGGTTTGGTTTTTTTTTAATGTACTTCACATGACTTATAATTTCTTCTTATTAGAGACTCTCTCCCTGTTTGTAGTGACTTTCTCCATTGGGCAGCTGCTGTGGCAGATTTGTGAGGGTCATCAAATAGCACATCACCATGCAATGGAACTTCCTTTATCTCCTCCCAGGAGGACAAGGTGTTTGTCCTTGCTATGACTTTAAATTCAATTTGAGGGTCCTTAGTCTGTGCACATTGAGTAGGGACAAAACTATTATTCTGTTCAACTGAACAACTTCAGAAAGATGGGTTTTTCTGAAACTCCAGAACTTTTTTTTGAAAATTCTGAAATTCTACATGTAGCTCTCAGCATGTTCACAAACTTTTTTGTCCCAAGATCTGCCCCTCTTTGGAGTGGCAGCACCTTCTAGCATTTTATCAAAGATAGAGTCAATTGTCTCACACAAGACCTCATTTCCAAATGGGATTTCCATCCCAAAATTATTTTCAAGATTTCAGTATTTTCCAGTGTACCCATGCTGTTCCCAGTGGAACAGTTGCCATGGTGATTCCAAATGACTGCCAGAGGGGAGCAGTTCAAGTCCTAAATTACATTTTGAGTATGAGTTTATGGCTGTGTTGTGTCTGGTCAATAGCATATGTTCAAAAGAGCCTACCCTTTGCATTGCCACCTTGCAATTTCTAGATGCAAAGAAGGTCCTGATGAGTGCACTATAGCTTGTTTTTCCGAAGAAAGAAGAACGCAAACTTGGAATGATGCCATGCCACGAGGAAGTCAGTAGTGTATTCAGGCAGGGACGGTGTGGAAGAGGAGTGAAGGGACAGATGCCGCCTTGCCCTGAAGTTCATGTATCTCTGCACACATGGTGAAGACATGCTTCATGCTGTTCTTCCCCAAGTCCTCTTTCTGATGAAGCCAAATGTTGAGCCCAGCTAGAACTGGCCAGCACTAAGGGATCTATGCTTACCTTTCCTCATAAGGGGATGCCAGATGTTTTTGCTCAGCACCACAGTAATTCACAGAGACAGCATCTCCGAAGAGAGCACACTGCAAATATGCTCCATCCAGCTGGTAAATGCATTTGTCACAAGGCACAAGGTTTACTAAACTTTGCTGACAGGCTGAGACAGAACAAAAAATAACGTTCATTAAAACTTTCAACCCTTGCAGATAAGGAATCTCATACTAGTGAAAAATGGAAATGATGGGGAATTTCACTGAAAACAGGAATCTTTTCACAATGAAAAAATAGAATTCTGCTCTCTGGACAGATTCCAGTCAGTTGCAGCCAATGAATATAACACAGAAATTCAAACTCCTAGTTCACTTCCCTGGGAGAATTAATTTAAACTTATATGGAGACGTTTTATAGTCTTGGCCTTTCAAAACAACATGATCAGCTTTCCTTTTTTAGCACCTGACCCAGAACTGCACAGATTTTTGTGCATGAGTAGTCCTCTTACTCAAGTTAATAGGCCTTTTCATATAATTAACTATTTGGATTTAGGATTGAGCTTCAGGGGTGACATACTGTAACAGTATAAAAAATAGTTTGCTGCATCAAGAAGAAATAATGCGAAGCTGGGAGAAACTCTGAGGTCAGTGCAGGAGGCTATGAATATACATGCCTCAATGCCTGTCTCTGCTTCCTTGGTTTGGCTCACAGCCAGTAAATCCATGGTAAAGTACAATTCTATTTATTGCTTTCTCAGAGAAACACAGATATATTTGTACATGTATAACTGATCTAAGCTTAGATTCGAAGACACCAGGCACCTATTTGAAATATTAGCTGTGCAGTATCTTTCCGGATGTGCCTAGCCACTTTAACCTAGTCTGTAAAATCACACTGTCATCACTCAGGTGCAGGAATTCTCACCTTATTGCAGGCCCTGTCAGGGCTGCCCGTAAAGTCATGAGGATATAGCTTTGCAGTATTTGACCATCTCTCCATCAGTTTTTGTCCCGGAGCAAAGCACAGACAGAAAGGCAGAGGAAGGATGTGATAGAAGGCAAGAGAGAGAGGTGGGATAAATGCTCTTAAGTATAGAGAGTCCACAAAAAATTAATTGTTGCGAAAATATGAATATGCGACCCAGTCTCCCCAAAAGCATTTAATCCTTTTTGCCCTGTTGCTGTTATACATGCATGTGCATAGACACAATTTCCTTAATTTCATCAGAATGTCCTCATGTTTGTATTTTAATAGTGCACTTGGCCCTGTAGGCTATGTTTCATACTGCAAACGATGCTTTTGTAACTTTCCAAGCCATCAACATGTTGTGAGACCCCAGCCTGTTATCATCTGGGTATGATCCTTCATATCCATATTACTTTTTTTAGAAACATAGTTGGTATGAAAACCAGTAATTACATTAGCAAGGTGAGGATGCTTATCATCCTTAGAGTATTTTGCTGATACTATGTTAATTAATAAAACAAAAGTGCAGCTTGCATGCACCTGGGATGGGTGTCACTGACACAGAGTATATGAAGTCATGCTTTTCTCAGAAAAAAGACAATGATCCTACAAAGATCATCTAAAACAGAGAGGATAGCACATAGGGGAGAATCCTAATATTATATTAGGTCATACACATTTGAAATTATATTTGAGCTAAAATTCTACATGCTAGCTAGAAAATGAAACACATCTTAGTAAAAAAGCTCACAGATTTTCCTATATCCTTCCTAATTTTCTGGACAAGAAATGTGAAAACCTAAATTCAAGTTACTGTAACAGCTGTTTGGATAGTGGCAAAATATTCAAATCCTTCAAAAATTAGTTTATTTTCTGACTTTTCTGAGTTGTAAGGTTCCTGACACACCTTCCCTCCCCCTTTACTTCTGGAACTGTACACACAGTTCAGTAAAAATCATGAATAATTCCTGGATACTAACTGGATGTATTAGGATGTACTTACTCAAGCCAGGTGAGAGATAGGACCAAGCTCTGATTCAGTTTTCTGAGTAACTCTGTTTGCTCAGGCTGTTTTTCCACCCAGGGCACTGGCAACACTAGTCAAGAACTTTACCATTTTTAAACAGAAAAGAAAGAAAGTAATTTCTACTAACTAGTAAAGGGAGTTGTCAGTGAGAGGCCTCATGGCTGCTTGTAAGAATCCAAGGCAAGGTGGAGACTGCTTTGGCATAATACACTTCAAGCAGATATTCTGTAGACAGAAGACTGCCCACAGTATTGTATTCTTCAGTAACACCCTGTTCAATGACTCTAGCACTCATCCTGCATCCTAAATGCAGTCTTATGTTGTACATATTTTTCCAGGTTAAAATGTAAGAGGAGGTATTTTCAGGAATCTTTAAATGTTAATATGAGCTGGTCACAGGACCCAAATCACAGAAGACAAAATCACACAAAATCAAATTGAAGACAAAATCACTCTGTGAAATGAGGATTCATGTATCTAAGGAAATACCCTTGCAGAGGCTTTAGGTGGAAGACCAGCATGCCCAGTTAAGCTCAAAATTGGGCTTGAAGATTATTGAATCCAACTTTCAGAACCGTTAATGTGTTCAGGGAAGTCTGCTGAGAAAAACAAGCTGGTGAGAAAAGCTGAAGAGTGACCAGACAGTGTGGAAGCCTTCATTTAGGCAATCAACACACTGTCACCATACCCAAATGGTGTGATCACTTTTGAAGGTCCTCAGCAAGACTTGCATATGCATGTCCTCTTCTAGTGCAGTGAGGTACTTAGTTGCAATAGCAGCAACCAAAGGAATTCAGTTGTCTTTCCCAAAATCCCCCAAAAGGCACTACTATCCCTTTTTTAAGCTTATAAACCAGTCTATCTGTCAATTTTCTCTCTTGTAGAGGGATTAATGATCTTTAATATAGCCTTTCTTCCAAATGATATATTATTATCTTATCCTTTTTGATAAAATATTAAGTTTTAAAAAAATATCTGCCACAATAAACTATTAAATGATGGACTAAAAGCAGGAGAAAAGTGGGTAACAAGCAAAATACACCTACCCAAAGCAAGAAGGGAAGACTTCTAGTGAAAGAAACGTGAGCAAACACTACTGATGCTGCTATTCACAATAATCATGATAAAACCTATAGACATCATAGGATCAGATTGGAAAACACCCTGAAGATCCCGGAGCCCAAGTGTTAACCCAGCCCTGCCAAGCCCACCACTAAATAATGTACCTGACATGATGAACACTTGAAGGAATGGCCACTCCATCACTTCTCTGCCTCAGCACCCTTTCAGTGAAGAAATGTTTCCTAATATCGAATCTAAACCTCCCCTGGCACAACTTGAGGCCATTTCCTCTTGTCTTGTTGCTGGTTGCCTGGGAGAAGAGACCAACCCCCACCTGGTTACAAACTCCTTTCAGGCAGTTTAGAGAGTGAGAAGTTTCCCCCAAGCATCATTTTCTTGAGGCTGGACCCCCTCAATCTTCATCAGACTTGTGATCCAGACCCTTCACCAGCTATGTTGCCCTTTTCTGGATGTGGTCTAGCACCTCAATGTCTTTCTTGTCATGAGGGCCCAGAACCAGACACAAGTTCAAGGCACAGTCTCGTCAATGCCCAGGGGATGGTCTCTGTCCTAGTCCTGCTGGCCCAAGGCAATGCTGCCTCTCTTTGAGGAACAGTGCAAAATCCTGGGAGTGTGACAGCTGCACCCATGGACGCTGGTAAGAGGCAAAGCACCCAGGCGTCTTGTCCTGGGGCCAGGGGCCAGGCTGGGCCTGTCAGCAGAGCCTTAGGGCTTGGCTCCAGAAGAGTTGTGGGTACTACCATGACTTCTGCCTGGGGACTGGGTGGCCATCCTGCTGACCATCCTGCCTCTCCTTGCAGCCCCCGGTGACTATTTGGAGGTTGTGAGCCCCAGCACTGCCAGCCAGGCAGCATCAGGGTGGACCCATGGCTCCCTGGTGCCTGAAAGCAGTAGTCTCTCCAGCCACCCAGGGCCAGACCAGACCTAAAACTGCTCAAGGAAACGACAGTGGGCACAAAACTCAGCCAGCCAGCCTGAAAAACGCCATTGCTCAACTGTGCCAGCACAGAGTGCTGAAACCAGCGGCTTCAGCAGTGCCAGTCAGGCAGCATGGGGACTCCCCATGCCACTGTGGCAGTCAAGAGTGACAGCCACTCCCAGACTGGGCCTATTAGGGCATGACACACCTTTTTCCCCAACCATGGTGGGGAAAAAAAGCCCTAAAGTTGGCCTGAAAACCACCACAGGACTAGCTGTGTGCCAGCCTCAATTGCTGGCTGGCCCTCTTCACCTGTCACAAAAAAATTGTCTGCTTATCTGCACTGGGAGATCCCACACTCATTTGCCAGTCATTATCCTCTGCCTTTTGCAAGAGCAGTGTTAGCGCTCAAGAGCCGATGGACTGGGGTCTTGTCTTCTTCCCCAGGGTGAGAGACATCCCTCCCAACAGGAGTAGGAGGCCTTGTTCAATGACTCTAGCTCTGTGGCCTTGCCTGGCTGCCCAGAGCCATGGCTGTGTGCTTCAAGCCTTGCTGGCCCTGAATGGCTGCTGTCAGTGTCCCTCTGGAGCAGACCTTTGCCCCCAGGGGATGTTCATGTGCCTGAGTTCCATCTGCATCCTCGGTCTTTGCATTGTCCAGGATGCCTGGCTGGGCCCCAGTGCCCTGGGAAGTCCCCAGAAGTGACAAGAGCACAGCCAGCCTGGTGGTGAGGTGGCCACCAGATCTGCACCAATCCAGGCTTCCTGCTCCAGCCTTCATTCCTTGTCCTGGCCAAGCTGGCCTAGGGGCTGCCCCAGATGCCATGGCGTGGCAAGAGCCTGCTGGGCTTGGGATTGCTGCACCCTGCTGAGGCCATGCCGTGCTGCCTGGTTTTGGAGGTCTGCCTGGTCTGAGGAAAGGTGCCCAGTTCAGGGGTGTATCTGGCAGCCCTCTGAACCTGCGGTGCTGTTGGGAGATTTAAGATGTATCCCTGAGCTTGAGGGTATTTGTGGGTTTGGAGGTTGCTAACAAGTTTTGGGGATGTGCCTGGGTGTGGTGGTTGCTGCCACTTTGGGGTGAACTTCAGGGTTTGTGAGTGTTGCTGTGGGCATCAGGTGCATGCTGCCAGGTTTGGAGGGGTGCTCCCATGTGTCAGGTGCATCTGCATTTGTTTCTGGATTTGGGCAATGCTACCAGGTCTAAGGGTTACTTCAGGTTTGGGGGGGGGGGCACTGGGTTGAAAGTGGTTGAAAGTAACAATCTGCCCCAGAGGAAGCAAAACCTGTCCCTGAAGCAGAACCAGATAGTGCATCCCATGAGATTCTGGCTGGTCCCACTGTGCTCCCAGCTGGTTGTTTCAGCAGCTGGGCTACCCAACTGGCCGCCTGTGAGAAGAGCTAGGTTGCCACCCCCAGGTGTATTTAACTTGCCTTCTCTGAGGTGAAATCATGTCTCTCATGCAATAGTAGCCACTGTGCAGCCTGCTGTGCCTCGGCAGTCAGTGGTGTGTTTCTCTTCAGAGTTTAAAGGCCTAAGTCCTTCTTTGGAGTCTCTGGGGATGATCACTCAGGGCCACTGACCAGGGCTGATTTTCCATTCTGTTGGCTGCTTTGCTCAGTGGTGCTGTTGGAGGGAAGTCAGGCAGTGCTGCTCTGCTGCTGTGTGCTAGAGCAGACGTGGAGAGAGGATCTTTAGGAAATCCCTTCCCAAATTCAGCTGAGGATTTAGAGATTTGCTGCCTGTGAAATTGCTGTGGTGCCTACACCACCTGTCAAAGTCTCTAACTTCTCTTGAGTTCACCTTAGTTTCTGCTTTGCAGGAGGCTGTTGACAAACACTGAATCATTGCTCTCTCAGCTGCTGGATCCTCTTGTTGCTTTTTGTCACAAAGTACTTTTTCAGACACCTGTCAATGGCTGCGACTGGTAGTTATGAGTTGCCATCATGTTCCTAAGTATCAAGAAGCGCAATCAAAGCTATTTCTAAAAATGGGTCTTTGCAAAGCCACAATTTGCTGCCAATGTTAAGACAAGTGTTTCCTTTTCTAAATGGTATCAGTAGATTGGTCTGACCTGTACTTGGACTTCAGTTGGTCTGACCTCACCTAGGACAAGGAGACCTAATTCTCCCCAGTTGTTCTAACACAGGAGGAAATAGCTTGCTGGTGATATGGAATATATCTCAAGTCAGATGCCTTACATCATGTCAATCTTTTTAACAGTAAAGGTAAAAGAGTTGATTGATTTTTAAAGTTTTCCAGGTATTTTATTCTCACAGGTAACAGTGGTATGCAGCATTCAGCATGTCAAGGTGTTGGAGCATGACTTTTCAGGGAGAAGGGTCGATGACTAGTTTCAGTTATCTTCAGTCAGTTGAATACTCACAAGCTTTGACAAAAGAGAGAAAGGTCTTTTGACAGCCAAATCTTTATTGCTAATGCAAAAAATCTAAATTCCTTACTGACTAAGCTCATGTTGTATTGCTAGGGCTCTGCAATTTATTCTTATTTTATTCATCTAGTATCATTACTGAGGTAGATTCTAAGAAACTGACAGTTTTATGCAAGGCTGGCAGATTTGTCAAAATCTCAAGAAAACTCTGTTACTTGATTTTATTTTAAAAACTTGGTGTCAACTTGTTCTTTTCTTGACACATTTCCCACTTCCCACTTTCATGGAACAAAGGTAGGGTAAAAAGAAGTCAACGCTCTGAATATTTTCCCTGTCATGACAAGGTAATGAGCCTGCTACATCACACTGATCTGGTGAATAAGAGTAGATGCTGAGCACACAACAGAGACTACACTGGAGTCTCTGTACCCTCATGCTGTCCTGCAGTATTAACCAGCAAGCCATGTCAGATTAAGGCACATCTTCACCCACAAATCTATCTCCAACTCAAGGCAAGTACTAATAAATATCAAGGAGAGTGCTAGTAAGTACTACAGTGGTACTTAATGATAAATTAACATTAATTTATCTTTCTGCTTTGTTTCTAATGTCAGACACTTCTTCTGTCTTCATGAGCAGAGTGGGAGAGCTGTAACAATTTTAAGACTGACAACTGAACACAGTAAATATTTAATTCACCATAGGGGTAATAGGGTTTGAGTAATTGCAGTGGAGATATTTGCATTACTATGGAGAGTTTGTGCATCACAGGGTTTGCAGAGGACAGAAAACATATTCTGGTAATGATGAGTAAGACCAGAGTTGTTAATCTGCAGCCTTCTTAGAAATAAAAAAAAAAAAAAATTGTGAAAACATAAATCTAATCAAACTGAAGCTCTAGAGACTATTTCAGAGAACCATTGTGGAATTATCTAAGAAAAATGGTAATAAGAGCGTACACATTTCCTCTGACTGCGGTCTCAGTCTTTTAGAGCTAACATACTTTATTATGTTATTATTCAACTGCAGATACAGTAAAAACAGTAACACTCTGTTGAAATGGCTGTCTATTAGACCTCTGATCCTATTTTTTTGTAAAAAGGTCTCCTCACAAAGGTCTGGCACACATCTAGTGCACATCAGTGTAGGGAGATAGGGCAGAATAGTTCACCCACCTAATAGAAGAGTCATGTGTAAAGGAACTAAGTCATCTAAAAGGTGCTCAGTCATGTGGCTGCCATTGGGGTTAATGTTTATCTCCATCAAAGACAGGAGCTCAGGTAATACTGAAGATCTACACCTGTGCAACCTATCCAAGAGCAGGGGACTAAAGCCATAGGACAGCCCTAGTCCCTGCATAAGCCTTCCTTCCCAAACAGCTGTATCCACAGCCCTGGTCACACCCAGACCATCAGCTCTACCTGAAAGAGTGACAGAAAGAGTGTCCATGCCAGATCAGAGTCTCTCCTGCTATTCTTGATGTAATGAAGAAAAGAGAAAAAGGAAACTAAGAAAATTGAGACCTTTCTTGACAACTCTAAAATTAAGAGATTCATCATTTATACAAGTGCTGTCAAATGAGAGATGTGAGAACTGCTGCAGGATCACACCAAAAAGCTGAAGATAATCTTCAAATCCTTTGGGGTTTTTTTTTCCATTTAAAATACTTACTTCAGATGTACTGACTAACCTGTGTCAAAGGCTGCCTGTTGTAGTCAGATCCATTATTAAATCTATTTTACTCTAAGAGAAAAAAACCCACAACAACCAATGAATGCATCTTTGTTAAACACTAAAATAAGAAGTTGAAATAATTCTCAGTACATGTCAGAAACAAACCAAGACAGTGGATCTTAATTTTTAAGTATGTAACAAAGCCAAAATTTGCTTTCAGCCTTTATAAATTAGTATCACCTACTGAACAGGAAATGCTTAAAAGTTGATTTTTTATGATCTACACCAGGTGGCAGATTATAGCAGTTCTGGAAACTGAACAAATTATATGGAGATGAGCCCATTTAGAACTCTGTGTGAAGAAGGGTGTGGTGCTGACTCCTTAGTGGATAGTAGAGAGATCCAAGCAACAAGCTGGAGAAAGCAATTCCTTTTTTAACTTGTCTCAAAATGTAACACTTACTCCATTTCTAAAAGAGAACTTCTGCAGGTTCCCAGGAGAAGAATGTAAATAATGAAAGATGTTTTGGTAAGGTGCTTCCCTTGACCAATGAAAGAGTTTTGTCTTTGTTTTCATATTTGTGAGGCTGTGCTGGAGACACACAGACACAGTCACACAGAGATGATACCCCCAGCTAACATGTCTGGAGGGAGAAAAGGTTTGCTCTCTGTTCTTGATAGTACTAATAAAGCCTTCTGAAAAATTCTATGAACATGGAGTCGTTTTGTGGACAAACCCTAGCACTTAGGGCCTCATCTTTGCCACATATGTGGAAGGCAGCTTATGGTTTAATTTCAGCAAAGACAAATATAAGGCTTTCCCCTGGGGAAAACATAATCCAGGAGTGCAGTACAAGCTGGGATTTACCCGTCTGGGGAGCAGCTCTGTAGAAAAGGGAGCTGGGGTCCTGGTGGACAACAAGCTCAACAGGAGTGAACAGTGTTCTGCTGTGGCAAAAAAACACCAGAGGATGTTGGGTTCCATCAAAAAGGCATCACCAGCAGAGATTAAAGAAATCACTATCCTACTCAGCTCAGTGTTTGTCAGGCCACCTCTGGAATATTGTGCTCCATTTTGGTCCCTGCTGGACAAAAACAAAAGAAGATGTAGAGAGGCTAGACAGCGTTCAGAGAAGGGCCAGAAAGATGATCAAAGAACTGGGAAGCCTGCCATTTGAGGAAAGGCTGAGAGCTGGGTTTGTTCAGCCTGGGGAAAAGAAGGCTTAGGGGAGACCTTATCACTATGTTTTGAGTGCTTAAAGTGTGGCTACCAAGAAGATGGAGACTCCTTTTTCGCAAGGATTCACACAGAAAAGAGGAGAGGTAATGGGTTCAAATTACTTGTCGGGACATTCCTATTGGACACAGAGTAAAATTTTTCACAATGAGAACAGTTAGCCATTGGATTAATTTCAATACATTGAGTGTATTCCCCAACACTGGTCATTTTTAAGATGCATCCGGATGGGGTGCTGTTTGCCTTTTGACTAATAATTCAGCAGGGCAAGATCAATTCTAAGAATTGTGTTCAGAACCAAAGGTAAAACCCATAGAACCTCACCATCTGCTCCCAGCCCTGTACAAGGAACTGAGCAGAGAGGATTACATCCATCTGTGCTGTCACCACCAGATATAAACCCCTAAGCACAGCAGCGGGATCTAGGGGCTAGTCATTCATCAGGTTACTGACCTGAATCCTTTCCTTGCAACACTCTGTCTTTACAACATCCTTTTAGGACACGGATCCTGAATTTGTCCCAGGGAATCTGGAGCAAAGAGGAACTGCCTGGCTACAAACTCTGCAGGCACGGTGGGAATGAAGCTGTGACTTCCCTTTACGACCACAGCCCCAGTCATTCAGTTAGTCATCACTAACCTTGGTGCTGTGCCTGGCATACTTCAAGGCAACGCAAAAATATATATCCTTTTCCTTTCCAGGGAAGGCAACAGTTGGTGTTCCCAGGCTGCTGATTTCTTGTGTGCCTAAGTCAAAAGGGTTATTTCATCTTCCCACTCATCCACTTCCTAACAACTGTTGTCACTCTTCTCCTGCTACATGCAAGCCATTCAGAGCTCATTCAGAGTTCCAAGGTTTTCCATTTTTGACAATCCCTAGTGCTACCAGTGTCCCTGTAGCAGCACAGCATGTTAGCCTGGGGATTTGATTTCCTTTCATCAGGAAAAGGAGAGGAGAAAAAGAGTTACATTTCCTTATGCCTCTTTGAGGCACAGCCAAATACCCAGTTGTTGGTTTTCTGAGAATTCAGAGTGTTGTTTGTGAGTACAGGCAGCACAGTACAGAACTACGAAGCATCAGCATGCAATAGCCTCAGAATGCTGTAAGTAACTCAGTGATTCCTCCTCTCTTTTATAAATCCAAGATTTGGCCTTATTTCTTTACAAACTTTGCTGCCTATACCCACAAACAACACTCACAAAAAACAAACACACATTTCAATTCCTTGACATTTTGGTTTTCACATTAGAGGTCGTACCCATTTTAAGTATTAGAAAATTTTAAGTATTCCTTGTAATACGGATTTGATTGTCATTGTAAAAGTGTGGGACACCCTCTTCTGTGTTGGGAAAGAAAATTTCAGGTCTGGTTAGATTAATCTAATTTTTTTTTCATCTTGCTCATAAAGATCTATATATAGATATTTATACTGAAAGTGTATCACTACCCTCTTAATGTGGCAGTGGACATAAGAGGGTAGTCATCAGAGTTGGAAATCACATGGATTGCAATGACAGAAAGTTGTATTGTGTCTGAACTGTATATCTTCATCCAGCAGCACAACATATGGTAAACATAATTGATTTTATGATAGTGACAGACTTCTATCCACTGTTTTGTTGTATATTTCTAATAAAAATATCTAGATTCATGAATTAATTTCTCTCATTTTCCTCTCCTCCACTCTCCTTTGGATTTTTTGAGACATATAGCAATATATGTATTTCTTTGATGCTGCTTTGCAGATTCCTGCATAAGGACTAGATACCAAACTGGGCTAGAACATCCATCCTACAACTTGACAGCCAAATGATCCACATACTGACAGCACCAAGCAGCCTTTTGCAATTTATCCTGAGGGAATGATAAAACCTGCCAGGGGAGTGAGTGTAAAGGAGGAACCTGCAGACAAGATTGCGAACGAGGTGAAAACACATCGTGGACTTTGCCCTGTGCAGGAATGGTGTGTGAAAAGTTCAGGCTAGCTAGACAGTACACAAGACCTGAGGACTCAGCACTGGAGTGCTGTCTCTGCAAAACTAGACATGACCTCTGGAGCAAGTTTACCCATATGTCTAACCAGTGCTCTGCCTCAGCAAGAGAGTCAGCCACGGCAAGTGCCTATGGACCTTACAATACTTGAAGAAAAATGATTTATAAGGGGAAAATAATGGACCAGGCCAAGGTGAGTTTTAACATACAATTAAGGATAGCACTCCCCTGGTAATAAATGCACAGATAAACTTAAGCTGAAAGAAAATGAAAAAGGGTAGTTATCAACTTTTATAGAACTGGTAATGTACCTCTTAAAAAAAAAAACAAGGAAAGCACTGAGGCTTTCATTTTACTGAGTGATTTGTTGATATTTAGATAATATCAAAAAGACTTATCAAAATTTAACAAAATCGGATGTCATTCACTGGATGCAGTAAATGAAACAGAAGTGCAAGTAGCGTGAAGTTATTTTCAAATTGTTTGCTGATAAATACCAGTATTTAGAGAAGAAGAATTTTTCTTCTGCCAAATTTTCACACCTCTATATTAATTTGAAAGGATGGGTGCACTAACTTACAGCAGGTTACCACAAGCTGAGCTTTATGCACCCTGATCTAAAAGACACAGAAGAAAAGGAAGTTAACATCAAACATCTGACTGTTGACCTGGATAAAATTAAATGGACTATTCTGGTTACAGTGCCTCATGTATATTTTTAACTTCTTATAATCTGTTCTCCTAGAGATTTCCAAGGAATATTGCCTTGCAGTTCAACCAGCAAGTAGCACAGTTGGGCCTTTTAAGTTTAACTCACTTCTTTTCAATTCTCACCTGTATTTCTCTGTTAAATTTAGCTTACGTACAAACAACAGAAAAATAAAGGTTTGCTTTCTTCCAGTTGCTGTTACATGAGTTTTAGAGAATCATAGAACAATTTAGTTTGGAAAAAACCTCAAAGATCATTGAATCCAACAGTTAACACAATACTTACAGGTCTACCACTGAACAATGTCCCTAGGAATTTACAAACTTATTCATATTTGCAGGAACAGTGATTCCATCACTTCTGTGGGCAGCCTATTCCAATACTTGACCATGCTTTCAGTGAAGAATTTTTCCTTATATTGAATCTAAACATGTAAAAATGGTATGAAGCTTCACTAAAATATCTTGGGCGTACTTACAGGATTTCTCTGTTTTGATTATCTGATTTAGAAGTGTGTAAAAGTAGAACCTGCATCAGGCCACACATTATGTTCTGGGATCTGCACGTATTTGAGGCCTTTTTTCTGTGACCCTTTGACAATGGAATGACTGTGTTCAAAATGACCATGGTTTTGTTGATGAAACTACAGGGTGCAGGTAAAAAGAGACTAAGCAGTCTTAGGGATGTGAGCTTTGTCTTGTAACAGAAGACATGGGAAACCCCATGTGCCCTTAGTAAATCTTTGGAAAGCTGAAGCCTGTGGTAAATTACAGGGTCTCGTGATGTAAACACTGTTAGGGATCCCAAATTAGAGGAGCACTGCTTGGCACAGTACTGCACTTTCTCCTGAAATTCAGCAGAGACAGGCAGATCCCTTCAAATGGTGATTCATCTAAGGACTGAAAAATCTATGTCCACCCACCAGCAAATTAGGCACAGGGTCTGAGCTAGAATTCGGGCCATGTAAATACTGCTGGTTTTACCTACATCAGAGAGGCAAAGTAACAACTCTGTCTTCTCCAGCAGTATATGGTACCCACGTACAAGAAACATTGCGACAAGAAGGAGGTGTATGTGTGACCTGCCACATCCTCATGTGTGTTTTCAACTGAAAAATGATTTAGGAACGAGAACTCCAGCCCACTCTGCAGACGATGGTACTATAAAAGTACTGACAGAGACATTTGGAAAACTATTCCTGCACACTTCTTGTTTGGACATGACATAATGATTTGCACAGACAAATCTTTGTCTACTTGAGAGAGTCACATCACATCTTTCAATAGCCACAAAGATTTGTGACCAGCATCATTGTATTGATGGGTTCTGGGAGCGGTTAGCACATATTCTTTGCGTGCTCAAAAAACTTGCAAGTGCAGTAACAGGCAATTTACCATAGAAACCCATAAACCCCCTATATATTTTCTATAGAACTTTAGCTTTTAATTGTTTAGTATTCACTGCAAAGACTAAATGATTTGAATGTAGGTACATAACTCAAGGTCAAAATACCTTCCTCAGAATTACCCATTCCTGAGCTTCCAATAAACTGCTCATTTTTATCTTGGAATGGGAATATTGCTTTTACTACCCTGACTTTTAAGCAGTCATGAGTATATTTTTAGCTGGTTTAAATTGTCATAGCAACATTCCTCTCAAGAGATCGGGATCTCATTCCTCCTCTCTCTGTCTTATGTCATATAAAGACAGAAGGAAGATTTTACCACATGTGTCAGAATTTTATACCATACTGTTATGCAAGCACAGGGCATCACATTCACATTATTAGCTGAAATGCAATGGATTTCCTGTAGAACCAGTGAATGGTTTTTTTGACAAATGCAGCTCGCTCCAGGCTCTGTGCTCCTTTCCAGGAAATTGTGGACAACATCTGCATTAGTTCTTTTACATTGTCCAGCTATTTGTTCTCACTAATATTTTCCTCTCAGCTGAGTAAGAATAGGTAAAACTAGAGAAAGATGTTATCACAAATCCTGAGCAGGATTTGAATTAGCTCCAGCTAATCGTATAGTTCCAATAAAAAAAATTTAAAAATCGTATAGTTCCAATAAAACCTGCTCAGGACCTGGGAAACCCCATCCACACTGAGTCCTCATTGCCCCCCTGACTGTCAGCAAACTAGATGGAGTCACATCTTTCAGTGTTGATGTGTGTGCACAGATCATTTGGCAGAGCCATGAAATGCATTTTTTAAATTATTATCTCCAATGTGGTCTGCTTTCCCCCTTGATAAGGGGGAGTGAGGAGCATAATATGTTTCTTAATTTTTCTTTCTATATTTTTTTGAAATCTTCTTCATGTCCTATGCAGTGAGTGGCTTTTCTTGAAATTTTTGTAAGAATGACAAGCTTGCCTTTTATTGGCAATGCCTAAACCGTTCATGTTAGAGATTACCACTAAAATCCGAAACAACACTTCCTTTTGAGGACAATAAAGAACACATTTCTAAACTTGAATTGTGACTGAAACTGTGGGGATTTTTTAAAAAAAAAAACTTTCTCAAAACACAAAGGGATGGAAAAATCATAGATGAAATCCTGTTATTTTACCTTAATTTTGAGAAATCTGAAAGGAGACTTTCTGGCTAAAAGCCAGCTGGCTATAAGTCAGCAAATTTCAAGTGGCAGAAAATTTCCTTATATATTTGTACAGCTCACCAGGGACATGAACAAGAACATATGCTTCCTGCTATGACTATTTGGAACACATCTGAAGGAACATCATCATAGCAGAAGGACATGGGAGCTGGGGTTGATGAGATCAGGCAGGCTGGGTGTGAAACAGGTACCAGGGCCAGACCTGAGAGAGGGGAGAGACAGAAGATCAGGTGGTTTTTATTTTAAGGGATAATTATTGATCCATTCATTTAAGGACTAGCCATTCACCACCCTAGTGAAAAAATGGTCCTGGTGCTGAGGCAGCAGAAGTCAGTTCACAAAATGCAGGAGTGGGTAGGTCACCTTGTCTTATTCCACTCCTATTTGCAAACCCTTGCAGCAAATCAAGAACCTGGTCATACATAGTTCAAAACTGCTGTGGGATGACTCTAAGATTATCATGGAAATTTTTTCACCCCAAAAATGAACACCTAGCCCAAGGCCTCTGCAGAAAAACATATCCTGACTAAACTACAATAGTGTACACTTTCTCTTGTTCTTTTTGTCTCCTTCCAAGAGGAACAAAGAAAGATATTTTGATAACTATCTAGAGAATTGAATTCTTACTGAAATAAAAAGTGGAATTTTTCCTAAATTAAGTCTTCCTTAGCAATCCTAAGCACTCATCAGAATGGTTAAAAAGATAATATGGTTAAAAATGGTTAAAAAGTTCTAACTGTATTGTGCTTTTGGCAAAAATAATTTTGCAATGTGAGATCAGATTCAGTCAGCTTACTTCACAAGTGACTCAGGTAAAAGTACACTTATAAGCCTGGGCAAAATGCATCTCCCCATGCAGTGTATAAAACACAGACGATCTTTTTTCAAGATTTAAAAAGCAGAGATCTTTAAGCTGGCTCATATTTTCATCCCCTCCCTGTCTTCTTCCCTCTACTCTGTGTTTCAGCCTAGACATTATTTTACACCTGTGTTAGCCATCCAAGATATGTTTGGAAAAAAACTGCTTTAAAGTAACTTAAGTGCTCAGTGGACGAAAGAGGCTTGTTAGCTGTTCTGTCTGCACTGCTCCTGTGTGGAAGTCTGAAAGGCAGAGTCATGAAAAGCCTGGGTTCTCTCTGTCTAAATCTGTTTTATTAATAGCTCAGTACCCTTAAAACCTAGCAGCCTATCCAGAGTGTCTCTTCACTAATGATATACAAAGCTTTGTTGAGATTTTGATTTGAGTATAAATGACTTTAGGGCTTAAAAGAGCATATGTATCTTTGTGGCAATTTAGCTATCACAAGAAAGGCATCTTCCCTTTGCAGCCCTCCTATGTAAAGCAGAGCTAGCATGTGTACTTCCGAAACTTGAGAGTGTGCAGGACTGAGAACAGCCTTTAGACACCGAGCAAGGCAGCTGGGACTGCAGCACTACCATAGCAACTCCTTCAAGTCAACCAGGCTTCACGATGTTCTCCTCCCTGGATCAAAGCACCTCCATGCCTTTCCTCCTCAGCTAGTATTGCCATGTCATGAGCAGAGAGGTGACTGCAAGCTGAAATGCCTTGATGTATGTTGTCCATTTACATGCATAAAATCAATAATGCCACTAGTTCACGGGTGATGCTTGACAGCTCTCCTCAAAGCACATTACAACCAATGAATAGGTCACAACTGGTACAGAACAAAAACCTCAACCAAAAAATTAACTTGAAAAAAAAAATTGCATCAATTAGAGACAGTATGCATATCTTACTGGAATCCACGCTGAAGAGANAGAGCAACAATATATATTATGTTGAGATATATATATATATATATATATATCAATATATAAGTGAGGGGTCTTTGTTAGCAGGGAGTGGCCCCTTCTCTATGCAGGAGAAAAGACTTTAACTTCAGGAATACAAATTGAAACTGATGGTCATTTGCACTGCAAAAGAGGAAGCACAACTGCAGCAGGTGTTCTGCAAGGAGTGCAGATGAGATCACAAAATATAATCCGAAAACAACACGGAGTAAAATCATAAAGGGAAAATCCCCAAACGTCCTATTGCTGCCCTACTAGCAGGTCTCATAGTTCTGCCCACTGCACAGGAAAGCAAGTCAGAAACATGGAGAATGGATGTTTTATGAAAAGTTGTATTTATCTGCGGTGTACATCCTGGCTGTGGACCAGAATTCATACAGTTGAAATAAACAATAAACTTCTACCAGTTACTAATGTTTCTTAACCCAACAGCCTAAAAATTCCTTTCTGTGATTTACACCAAAACAAAGCAAAAGCATTCTGCAAAACATGCACACAAAGAAACACACAGCAAAAAAAAACCTTGGAAAGACTGTGAAATATTTACATACCAGATAAGACTTTAACGCTACTGTCTGTTGGTGACGGTTGCACTGAGAGTTAACAGTAATTTCATCTGAGAATCTCGAAGTGCAAATTTAGTCCTTACCATATTAACAAAGTAAATATGTAATATAGAAAATGCATTCTGAATCACAGCAACTGTGTAGTCCTGTATTTCATTTGCACTGGTGGCAAATGTAAAAGGCTACTTGGAGAGACCTCGTCAGCATACGTTTGCTGCTGTACATTCCTCATCCGCCCCAGCAATCACAAGTCAGAATAGATCTGAGGGCAGATCCCTGCCTGTTGTCCTTAGCAGCTGAGTAAAAGAATCAACAGATATAAAAGCATATCATATATATTTAATATAAAATGTTTTGCCAGTGATAACATAAAAATCCAGATATGTTGTCCAAAACCATTGTGCATTAATAAAGAAAATTTTTACACACAACTTCTGCTAGTCTGAGCAATCTCAAGTTTGCCCAAAACACCCATCATGTCAGAAGCCTAAGCATGATGGAGAGAAGCTTTGTTAAACTGTTTGTAAGATGATTATGATAATGATAGTGTTGTTACTACTGTTGTTATTATTATTACTACTATTGAAAATACAGTATTAAGCCTTACAGAATATAGGTGTTAATTTGAGAAGTAAGAATCCATTACTTATGCACTTTCAAAATAAGATTCTGAGGTTATTGAAGAAAAAAAATCTTCCTTTTATTCTACAAGTAAAAATCTTGACTATACTAATGAAAAAATATTTTCACTCACTGTTTGTTCTGCTGAGCACATTAATTTTTAACTGGTTCTTTTTATCTATTTTGTGCAAGGTTCTCACAGGGATAAGCAATGCTACAACTTGGTTGTTATTGGCAGGTTTTTGCGTGTTTTGTTGTATTTTGTTTCATTTTGATTTGGTTTGGTTTTCTCCAGAAATATCCAGCTGTTTACATTTTTTTTTTCATCCCCTATCTGTGCTGAGGAATCTTATAACAAGGGAGGCCAAATGAAAAGTTTTGGGACAGTCTGTGCAAGACTAACATAGAAATGGGCAGGGAGGGCTTTGTAAAGGTATCTGTGCCCCCTGCTGTCTTGCATTCAGGTGTTACACTATTTTAATTTGCACACAGCACAGTATGAACAGAGGCTAATACACGAGTTCTGACCAACTCCTGAGCTTCAGCAGAGAGAAGCCTTGCAGAGTCACACTGTGTTCCTGAGACTAAGCAAAGATGTGGCACAGGCAGTTTATCGAGGCTTAGTATCAGTCAATAAATAATGAGAAGTGTATTGTCCCACGTAAAATGTCACTGCTGCCAACAGGTGAACTTTGCTTCTCCCCCTGGCCTGCTTTAAAGCCCTTGGAACTGATTTATAAACAAGACAGCTTGAGAAGAAAACATCTATATAGCAGGATCTGCAAGGGAAGACACAACTGAGAGCAAGCATCTCACTGAGAGGATTTGAAAAAGCAGAGAAAAGCATGGAAAAGAGATGAATAGTGAAAAAAGTGTTAGAAACAGCACAAAGAGGTGGAAACTCAGGGTGAAAAATAGCAGCA
Source organism: Vireo altiloquus (assembly GCA_013396875.1). Classification (NCBI taxonomy): domain Eukaryota; kingdom Metazoa; phylum Chordata; class Aves; order Passeriformes; family Vireonidae; genus Vireo; species Vireo altiloquus. The sequence continues at coordinate 89,767 of VZRF01011856.1, forward strand.
TGATCCTTTTAAATCTGTGGGGAAGTAGAGCATAGGGATATATTGTTTTGTGTCAAGTCCTTGGCTTAAAACCCCCCATCAGCCCACTAAATTAAAATATAAGTCAGGATTTTTTTTTTTTAGCTATGACAAATGTCCTTTCTGTGTCTTTCAACCCTGCCCATGCTCTAAGAAGTTGCTGTGCCACTGTGTTGCATATTGCAGCCAGACTTCCTTCTTCTGGCTGTGTATAGGGACAGTTTCAGCTTCTCTGGCTCAGGGTTGTTGAGGCAGCCTGATATGGACAGTAATCAGAGTGTCTGTAGGCACTGGCATACGTAGTAGGATGTATTTGTTTTGTTTTCCTAAGCACAGAGAGTTCAAGATACATATTGTTGAGCTTAAGATGCATATTTTCAAGCTTTTCTCTCCAAGCATATGGACAAGCTATTTTTGAAAAAAGAGGAAAACAAAAGCAGGGAACTGTAGTAATGGATTCTAGGAGCTGGACTTTTTAAAGACCTGCACAGATGATAAAAAGGGAAAGAAGTACCCATTCTTGTTCCTTGATTCAGACAGGAAATAAATTTTCATCATCTTTCATCAATTTCATCAATTTTCATGATCTTGGCAATGTTTTTAAATAAAAGCATTTCAATACACTTTTCTTCAGTAAGGCTTCAAACAGGCTTAGCACCTAGCTCCACAAATAGTAAACATTAAGAAAACAATTTCTCAGCAGCAAAGCACCTGGAACACCCTCAGTTTCATTTCTGTCCATAGAAGATTAAAGTCCATCTATGGGTAAATGCAGTTGTTTCAAGCTTTCTTTTTCTGGTTTGAATAAAAATCAAATCAATCTACAAGATACAATTTTAATCTTTAAACTTTGGATAACTGAGTAAAAGTGTATACTGTTGACTTTGTTAACGTTCATTTGGATGGCTCAGTAAGAAGAGAGCCTGGTTTTAATATAGCTAGTATACTAAAATGTAACACTGAGACTTGTCCTTGCCCTGCATTAACTTCACATATAATTAAGTAAAAGGCCTCAGGACTTCTAGAGTCTTACTGTGATGAAGAAACCTTGTGGAAATAATATCTCTCTTTTTACCAGGTTGACTTATGGGAATTTCAGCCTGGGGCTCCAGTAGCTCAGATATTTACATGCGCAATACACTGAGTGGGACAGAATAGGTGATGAAATGTACCTGGTGCTAGACTTTGTGAAAGCTGTAACATGAACATCACATACTGGAGAACTGGACATCAATGCACATCTTGAGTCAGCTTTAAATGTAAATTCCTGATTCTTCCTATAACTCCTGTCAAGTCCCGAGTACTCCCTCAGTACTTTCAATCATCATCTGAGAATGCAATTTCCTATCCCATTTCTTTATCCCTAAAAACACCTACAAAAATAATACTCATTTTCTAAATGGTGGCTGAAAAAATCCCTAACCTACTTGCTACATGATGCAATTCATTGGTTCCACAGGAGTTGACTCTCACTCACCCCACGACCAACTGTAAACTGGCTTCTAAAATAAAACACTATGTTTTCATGCAAATGTAGGTCTGCATTTCTACAAAACCTTCTTTTCAAAACCATGATAGCTCTCTAATTTGATTAAAAAAAAAAAAAAAAGTGGGGTTTTGGGGGAATAAACAAACCATAACTCTGAAGTATGATAGCTCCTGCTACAGTGTGATTTACAGCTGAGATATAAGTCCTGGTTGCACACAAGTTAATTGGGGAGGCTTATATAAACTGATAAAACTGTGGCTGCTGATGCTGAATCTCTCTTTGTTTGTACCTTCTCACTTTTTGGCAGCATCTGCCAAATTTGGCAGATTTGGGAGATCCTCCCTCTCTCTCTTTCAGAAATAAACAGTGCAGCTGAGAACACACACCAGACTCTGCCAGGACTACATCTGGTAACACTGCACATTCATATACCACTTGATCAGTCGGTGCTCCTACCACTGGCAAATAATTATACTCAAAGTTTTCTGCTATCCCAATGTCCTTTCTCTTCTCTATGTCATGTAAATTTTTTTGGTTTGGTCTAAATGTATTTGTTTTTTTCTCAAAATATTATCCCATCTCATTTATAACCAGGTTAAAAAAAAATAAAAAAGGAGGAACAAAATCACCTTTCAAGGTTTAAGGCAAAGTGAGTCTGAGTAGTTCTGTCTCAAAAGCATCAGCACTGTAATTCAGGAAAAGACAGCATCAAGAGAAGTGGTGATGATCTAAGTTGCAGCAGTTGAGCTTTTTCCAGATCCAGTCCGCACAAAACCAGAGATAAAAAAGGCAGGTCTCAAGGTGGGGTGCAGAAAACATTTCAGCTCTTTTCCCTACCCTGCAGCTTAGATCACACCAGTTAGCATGAGCCTGAGACCTCCAAAATTGGATGTGGAGTGAACCTGTCTTCAGAGTGGGCCGATAAAATATACAACAAGCACTGTCCTCAAATGACATTAAAAAACTAAAAGAACCAGACAAATAAATATTATGGGATGTTCTCCTTACTCTGAAATATTCCTGGCCCTCAAATATGCAGTGCTAGTGGGCTTGAAAGAATAAAAGAGACCATCATTAAAAAAAAAGTAGAATGTAGAGAGTCAAAGCACATCTGATGTACTGCTCTATGTAGAAGTTGCTGCATTAATTAGTCATGCCCTTTAATTTCACCTGCTCTGCCTTGGGACAGAAAAGGATCACTAAACTGAAGACTGCAGTGACCTGCCCTGAGGAAGTGGTATGCTTTGGAAGAACCTGCTTTTAGAAGGTGATATAATTTTGTTGAATATGATGATAATAATGTCCAAATGCTTACTCTTCAGCTCAAAAATACATGGAAATAGATTTCCATTTTGGTAGGAAATTAGAGAGAGTACTTCTTTTTTCTTCAGAAACTAAGAAAGCCAAGCTTCCTTTGCAACAATAGCATAAAATATTTATTTGATTCTGTACAAATGCCCTTCTGGGCAAAACATGGTCTCCACCAGAGATACTAATTTCTAGAAACCACACTGTTAAGTTACAGTAACTGCCTATCTTGAAAAACACATCAGCTACAATTAAGCTAAGTCAGGTCACATCAAGTGGTCTCTGGCTGGAAAAAGTATGAGGGCAGATAGGACTAAGCCTGCTCCTTCATGAGGGGAAAGGAGATGATGGTAATAAATTCACAGCACCTAAGATCTGCCCTCGCAGCTTCTGCTGACTTTATTAAAGAATATCAGGCATATCATCCTGGAGAGAAAATAAATTATGAAGTAACAGAAGGAGAAAATAAAATAATTAGGTTTGGGCTGCAAACCATGACACCACAAATAAAGGGCAACCTGAATGTGCTCTGATTAGAAACTCCACAGGGTAGCTGGAAAGCCAAGCCTAATCAGAGGGTGTATTGTTCTCTTCTCTGAGATGCCTTATTCTTTTTTGGCTTTTTTTTTCAGTCTAGATTATTAGCACCCAGTTTAGGAATTTTTTCCAAGGGAGTTGCAATCTTCCCATAATAATCCCTTCCACCTTTAAATGTGTGAGCTATACTATCAATGAAAAATTGAGCTTAATGAGATTTCTAATGCCTGGAAATTAAATACAATTTTCTTAAGACTTAACAAATACTACAGTGCTATTTCATTTGAAGATGCTAGGCAATCAGCAGTCTACAAACTCAAAATAATTTTTCCTTTATCTTTGCTTAAATGAAAAATATTTCCACTTTGTTTAATATTGCTCCCAGCTTCACTTTTTAAACTGGTTCGTATGATAACCTAAAATAACTGTCAGTGAGAAATGAATACTGCAAAGATTAAGTTTTTAGCATAATACAGTTGGAGGAACTGTGATGTGAGCTACAGCCTTATTCTTTAGAAGCTATGCAGAGAAAGCTGATCTACAGCTCCTAAGAGGACTGTATTAGTTGATTCTTGTTGGGAAAACAGGTATGAAATTCTGCAGGTGTCCAGGTAGTTTATTGCTATCCTTCCAAGAAAGAAAAGTTCACTGCTGAACACTCAAGAAACATCTAATAAAGTGGATAAATTATATATTGTTATGTTTGATCCAAATAATTTCTAGACAAACACAAAGTCTTTATGTCAGTGTCAGGCACCCCAGTTACTGTAGAAGTAAGAAAAAGACAGTCTAGCTGCCTTTCAAATCTTTAGAAATAAAGGAGGTTAACCTCCCCTGGAAGCTTATGATAATCCATGAATTAAAGGGATTTAAAATTGCCAAAGAAGAACAGATGAGTGTGGATACCATTTCTATAGTAACACATGTTGAGAGCTAAAGATAGTCATACAGAAAGGGTGTGTTTTGATTTTGATGAGTCAAATCAGTCATGTGGGAATGTACTTCAGCTTTCATGTATTGTCAAAATGACAAATATATTTCTTCTTAATTATTATCCTAATTCAAGAGCATCTGATACTAGAGTGTTTTTCTAAAGAGCCTCTTGCAGTGAATAATAATAACAACAACAGCAAGAAGAATGCATATTTTAGAGCCATATTAATGGAGACAAACAGCATTATAAACCTGAACTTGCTGTGGAAAGCACTAACTCAGTGTTCCTCAAATTAAGAAAATTAATTCCTGAGGAAAAGAGTAGAATTACATAAGAACCAGAAAACAGGCAGAAAACAGAGTGTAACTTAGGGCTAAATGAATCCTTCAGAGAGGTCAAAACACAGAATTGTTTCTGAATTGATTTCTTATTCCTTTCACTCCCAGTCCTATGACTTCCCTATTCTGCCATTATAGAAGTTTTCTTTAAAAAAAGTTAATTAATATACACTGGTGTAGATAGCATAGATTTATATTCCAGTTACCCTCCTAGGACTTGCAAAGCAATGTATTTAGATAGATTTTAACTCTTGATAAAGAGAAGTCTATTGAAAGGCATCAAAGATGGAAGGAATTGTGGCAGTTTCTAAGGATCAGATTCTAAAGGTTTTCTGTTTGCCAAAGTAGAATTATTTGGGAGACACGTAGAAATAGTTTGCAAAACTTCAGTATTCAGTTCTTATATACTCAATCACCTTGCTTGTTGAAAGTTTTGAAAAATGAGATGGATTCTAGTGTCTCAGGATGGCTCTGTTAAGGCAGGAATTATCTCCAAAGCCAGCCATCATGTCTTGAGCCACAGGCTAGTTTGGGGTCAAAATGGCAACTGTACACTAACCAATTTTGACAGTCTCAGCTTTCAAACTGAGTGAAAGTAAGTGAAACAAAAGTAAGATGTTCTGGTAGGATACCAGAGTTGCTTTGAACACAAACATACAAAACAAGAAATTTAGCTGATTTCTGGATAACCTAACAACATAACAATGGAAAAAAGACTGAGAAGAGTGACTTCTAATAAAGTCTCTACTTTTGAAGTGAAAAAACTAGAGCACAGTCAAGTCCTTCTGAAAATCAAGAGTCAATTAAAATGCTGTGCAGCTGTGCAATAGACTGATCTTTAATATATGCCTTCGTTCCTTAAAAAACGGTGTTCAAACATCTCTTCACAAATCTACAATCTATTTACTGCATGTTTCTTTCTACTTATTTCAGTCCATTGTGTTTATTTTATAAATAAACCAATAAGCTGAAAGAGGACATAATGTTGAGGACCCAAAGGTTTCATGCTCCAAACACAAAGCTAAGCACCTGAAATATCCATTGGTTTTCCAGAGACTTGTAATCTTCTTAAGCCCCTGCACTTCTCAAAACACCCAGTTCACTCTCTCTAAGCATCCTGTATTTCACAGAATCACTGACTCACAGAATGGGTCAGGGTGTCCTAGAGCCCACGGCACAGGATTGTGTCTACGTGATTCTTGAATATCCCCAGCGAAGGAGACTCCACACTCCATGCAACCTGTTCCAGTGCTTGCTCACCCTCCCAGTAAAGAAGTTCTTCCTCATGCTCAGGTGGAACTTTCTGTGCATCAGTTTCTTCCCATTGTGTCTTGTCCTGTTGCTAGGCACCACAAAGAGGAGCCTGGCTCCATCCTCTGACACACTCCTTTCAGACACTTAGGAACATTGATGAGGTCTCCTTTCAGTCATCTCAACTCTGAAAAGGCCCAGCTCCCTCAGCCTTTCCTCATAGGAGAGATGCTCCAACTTTATGTTATATATCTTTTATTTTATTTTATTAAATATTAGACTATTTTATTAAGTATTCCTACTTGTGATGATACTTCTTTTCATATGCCAGTCATTTACCTACTACTATTATTATGACATAAGCAGAAAACAAATTTCTTTGACATTTTAAGAAAATTCTGACTAAAATGTTAAATGATTCCAGAGAAATACAAGTTTTAAACTTGGATGCACTTTTCCCCATGATCTCATAAGAAGATTTAGAGTAATGTTTTCTTTTTGTGTGAATATTCAGGCACTAAAAATCATAAATCCATTAGCTGTATTAGACAAGGATTTTTCTTCTCCATCTGTACTTTGAAACTCCTTTCCCTTGAGGTTACTTCCCTCCCTAAAACTAAAGAGAATCAAAATGGTATCTTGTCATCATGGCTAGGCTTCGCG
>VZRF01011857.1:6915-22876 GCA_013396875.1 Vireo altiloquus
CGCGGCTGCAGGGGGCACTCCGGAGCCCGCTCGGCACCACTCAGTGATGGCGGAGGAGAAGGTCGCTGCACAAACTCCCTGGGGCAGTGGGGCAGGACCCTCGGGAACAGGAGGCTGGAGCAGGAGAGATGGACCCAAATCCCGGGTTGTAAAGGAGGTGTATCAAACTCCGGAGCTGCAGCAGGACCTCCGGACGTCTCGGCAGGCAGGGGGTACTGCGGCTACAGTGTAGCAAAAAGCTCACAGCAGCAGCATCAGCAACAGCAGCAGAAGCAGCAGAAAGCCGAAGCAGCAGCAGCGGCAGAAGCAGAAGCAGCAGAGGAGCAACGGGCAGGGTGGCCTCTCTCTCCTCCGGATGCCAGAGAACAAAGAGCCAGGCTGTACCCCACTTCCCCTTGCCAGTTCCAATCTCGCAAGGCATCTCTGCCCAATGAGAAAACTCCAGGCAAAAAGAGGGCATCCAGCCGGACCCTCCCCCTGTGGCCAGGTCCCTTTATTTCTCTTAAGTACCCAGCAATTTGTTCCTTTGCAACAAAGTATGGGGAAAAAGAAAGAAAGAAAGAACGGGGAACTTCTAAAACCCCAACAAGTACTCATCAAAAAATCCTCTCTCTCACTTCCTGGGAAAGTGACCTCAAAGTTGCGTCCAGCTTTAGGGAGAAATCTTCTCACACATTCCCAAGGAGTGTGTAAGAGACTTCTGCCTCTGTGATAATGAATCGCCCCAAATGGGACCTAGACACACTTCTGAGACAAAGTCAGAGAAGCGGGTATTTGTTTTATTCGGCACCGGGTGCGTGGGGGTTCACTCCTCCAAACACACACATGCAGCACTCCATACAGTCCAGTATTATTGGTAAAATTCATGAATATTCATCACATTCCTTGGGATAGGAGTGGTTACAAAAATTACTTCTCCAAAGTCGTTAATACATTAGCATATGGGTCACGCATGTGCAGTGTATCCTGGTGGTCGCACTGAGGAAGGTTCCTCTTCTTCCTCAGGGGTCTCTGTGATGAAGATTAGTAGTCTTCATCACAATGCACTTTTCACCTTTCTTTCTGGAGCATGCGCAGTCCTTTGTAGAGTGATTCAGCAGTTTCTCTGTTGGTTTGAAACAAATTCTTGTTCTTATCTTGACAAGATTAAGGCCAATCCTGCTTCTTAGGTTTTGTGATTAACATTTTCTGTCTCCTAATAGTTAACTGTGCTTACATGAGTTAACTATTGATCAAGGCCTATCAATAATTGTGTGGGCTTTTGTAGACATAAGAACCATGTCTTTTGGTCACTGATGTTTATTTTCCTTAACCTTTTTCCACATCTGCTCTCGTACCAAAATGTGCTCAGGGCTGGAGCTCAGACTCTCCGGAGCCTGGAGGTGACCTCCTACTGGGCTCTCTGACCCCTCGCTGGGCTATTAATCTGGTCTGAGTTATCTCTTCCAAATGCCCCAGTCATGAGAGAGGGGGGACGTCCTGCCACAGCAGGTTACTTGTCTAAGGCACAGTAGAGTACGGCTCCACTGGTCAATCTCCTCAGATTCCCTGATACTACATAGTCTTTCTACTTCTCTCAGCTCTGCCACTTGGCTGAGCTGATTGTTGACCTGATTGCACCTCACACAACTGTCTTCTCTTCTGCCCTCTGAGAGCAGTGCCAGACTGGCACTCCTTGCAGCCTAAGACCTAGATGACTGTGTGTTTTTGTGGACACTCCATATGGGTTGTCACATCCTTTCTGGTGCACTCAGAGGAAACAGCTTCTGTCCAAGTGGAAACCATATCTGAGCTCCCTTGGCGAGGGCAATGCCCACCAACTCAGCTAACTACTCCAGCTGCAGTCTCAGTGCTCTCCCTGCGCACCTTTCCTCATGATCTACCATGCAAACTGTCACACCATGCCACGCACTGTGGGTTTTTTTTCCATAGAAAGTGGAAAAATCCCACTTGGCTTTTTCTTTGGTTCAAGTCTATTGACAGATGGGTGCTGTAATGCGGACAAGAACATTTAACTTCTGTGCCTTGTATCTCCCACAGTAACCATCTGTGTAAATATAAGGATGCTACAGACTAAGCTAAAAACTATTTGTCCCTGTTTGAGACAAATTCAGAGGAGAATATCCCCTGATGGAAAAGCAGGTCGTAGTTACCCCTCCCCCCACCAGGTTCAGGAAAAAAATATTTCCTCGGAGGAAAGTGAAGGGAAAAAAACCCCTATTTATTTAACAAACACACAGGAAAAGAATAATAATGCTAAATAATAAAATGTCTCGCTGTGGAGAGAAACCTGGAAAAGTTTAGAGTCCTTCTGGGTGTGGTCTCTCTCCTCCCCGGAGCTGGGTCAGTGTTGGGGGGAACCCCCTTGCAGGCCGGTGAAAAGCCTCTCAGTGAGGTTTCGATGTTCTGATGTTCCGAACAAGTCCAAAAGAGAAAAAAAAAACCAAAAACCTAAAGTCCCAGGAAGAAAACTCCGTCTCTCCAAAGGAAAACAGAGCCGGGAGCTGTCTGGAAAAGCAAGGAAAGTGCTTCCTCCTCTCCCTCTCTCTCTCTCTGCCCCAGCAGCTATCACTCCCCAACAGCAGCAAAACAACAGAGAGGAGTAGTGACCTTGAAATACAGAACTGCTTTGAAAAAGTTCCTTTGGCTTTTTTTTCTTTTCTCCCCTCTTAGGGTCAGTTTAAAGGCACAGAAAGGCATAAAATTCATTTTCTGGGCATAGGGCAGACAATATGGGATACACCATAAAGTCACTCCAAAACACTATTATAGAAGCTTTCAGAGGAAATATGGGGTTTTGTCCTTGAACTACAGTACATTTTTTGAAATAGGAATAGCTGCTTTGTGACTTGGGGAGGTTGAGAATCCTATGCTTTCATGGTCTCTACTGGTGTTTTCATTATAATTTTCAAATATAGTATGTGAGTTCTGAAAATTAGTGTTATGAGATTATATTCTTCAGAAGTTAGGAGTGTGGTCATCCAACCCCTGAAACTTGAAATACTAAGCGAGTTCATTAAAATATAATTTTATAATATTAACTCTAATGAAGTTCTACTGCTGCCTTTAATGCTAAGTATGCACTCCGTGATTATTTCAAAATATCTATTGCAAAAATAAGACCCTTTAAATGCTAAATTTAATGAAGTGAGAGACAGAGTGCTTTAACAATGTACATCATGAGGAAAATCCAATGGAAAGAACAAACTAAACTGCTTGTCTCACTAACAACTGTATCTTGCTAATTCAAGGGGAAGAACAAGTGTGGACGGAAACATCGGAAATGGTACTTTCAGGATTTCTGTCTCTGTTTTTTTTTTTAAATGAACTCTAAAAGTAGTGTTTCTGTTCTCATAAAACTGCACTAATGCTTCAAGTTCATGAACCTCATGTTTCACCTGAAATACTATGCCTAACTTCAGTGTCACTAAAGATGTGTTGAAAGCTGGTTTAGAAAAAACTTATTCAAACTATTGGCTCAGAAGGCTTCTGAAAGATTAAAATCCTTTGTAAAGCTACCTACATAGTTCTGAACATTTGGAGTATTACCTAAGGGGTAGGAAATATTGGGATTATTGCTCAAATGAATATTGTTCTTAATAACTCTTCTTCCAATCTGTTTTTTTTATTTTTTAGAACTCCTAAATCATATTGACTTTTATAGTTTTATGCTATAATAGGGTGTTCTTTCCTCTAGACCTTCTCAGCAAACCTTTTTCTGCTCTACAGCACGGTAAAATCCTCATCTAATTTATCCATTTGCTTATGCTGAAATTATTATTAAAAATAAACTGCAACTTGCTTTCTCTTGCATTTGATGTTGTTGAAACAAAGTTGAAAGATAAAAGTTTACAATAAGATTAAAAACCTTTTCATTCAGTTCCAGGATCATTATAAAATATTATAATCTCATCCTAGAATTCATTGAGTATACACATGTGCTGAAGATAAAAGCCTGTATTTATCCAAATATAATCTGATCTGTTTTGCTTTACTTTTTAAGGTGTATTAACTGTGATGGTGAAATTAGAATGTATTTTATTATGGTAGCTTTTACTGAAAATACCTGTATATAGTGCATTGTTTTACTAGATATTCTCATATTAAAAAGGGAAGGAAAATCAGATGAACTTTAGGTAGCACTTCTTTTTTTCCTTTTAACAGTAATGGTACAGCATTTGTAGTTCCACTGTCTACAAGAGCCATTTGTATAGACACCAAACAAGGGGTGGTTTGTACAAATTTCAGATTATTTCAATCTTCAATTAAATAATCTATGGTTACATCAGTATAGCATTTTAGAGTAAATTTAATTAGCTATTTTATTTTATATATAAATATANATAAATATAAAATATATTTATATGTTTTAAATATGTGTACACACACCCATGCACGGTTTGTATACCAGTACTTCTTGTTTCTATACACTTCTAAACAAATAATTTGCAAGCTAATTGCTTCATATTGTTTTTTGAAATGTGTTTTAAACCTTGAATATTGTTCTTCTGGTACTGTACACCATTACTGTGTATATAATGGCTAGATTTCAGAAAGAGATGAAATATGGAAAAGCTAAGTTTCTTTAAATGGATATTTAAATTTATTTTCACAAATTCTTATTGCTTCCAGACTGAATTTCTAAAAAATTAGTTCTTCCAAATATAGCACAGATTTTTCAAAAAACTACAAATTGCCAAATACTTGTTTAAACTAGAAATACCAGAAACTAATATTTAATTTTATTTGTCTCTCTACTTCTCTTTATTTCTAGGAATATTCCTCTGCATTGATCTAATATTCCTAGTAGTTAGCAAATGTGATTCATGGAAGAAGTGACAGTGTTAGTAGATGGAAATGCAAGTTTCAGCAGAGCACTTGTATTATATTTCAAAGCATATGCTTGTATATTCAGTGGTTCAGTAAGGCACGAACATAAGGTACACCTTTTTCCACTGCTGGGTTAGGGGAATTCCTCTGTTTTTTACTCTTTTGTCAAAATTAACAGCAGGTTCCAAAGCTGCTGTTGGGAAGAAAAAAAGTGAAAGGGAGAAGGCCACAGATGATTGACAAATTGTAGAGGACATGATTACAGCAATCACATTTTTTAAGGAAACCAGGCTAAAAGGATGAGCTGACCTGTTGTTTTAGCTGTGTTGCAGCATTGAAATAAATGGTTTGATTAAGAGAAATGTTTGCTGTCCGGAAAAATTAGACTGAAATAGTTGATCTGCAATGCTTCAAAATTTTAGGTGATAACAAGTGTCTAATTTAAATCCTGGAAAAGACTTTAAAGCATTGTCCTCCCAAATCTCCCTAATCTAGAGAAATGTGATTACTAAATGTTTCAGGAATCTGAATTTAGGTGTAGTGAATCAGCAATGACTTTTGCAAATCTTCTATAAACTAATGGTTTCACAAATTTGTGGTTTGCATATTGCAATAGAATCTGTGGGAGGTTTTACCTTTTATGTTAAGATTCTTTTCTATATTTTTTAATGTATCTGTAGAGAAGGAATTCTGATATGTGAGTGTGAAGCATTTTGCTTTGTTTTCTAACAAATGGAAGTAGTTGGATTTTGCTTTATGTCTGGTGAATGTAGTACAGTTTGTTCTGCTTTCAAGCAGGGTTTTTAAAGTACTAGTCATTCTTTCCTACACTAACTGGTGGGGTTACAGGTTTTTTTAATTAGGTTTTTTCTATGAGTATCTGTCTGGATGACTGATATAGAACTTGCATTGAGAATATGAGGAAAAGTATGAGCCTTAATATTTGGCTGTCTTCCTACCTAACCACTCTGTTTGCTGAATGCATCTAAAATAACAGAATATGAAGAGACTTCTCACTGAACATGAAAGAAACAATATTTTGTTTCACTTCATTGTTTATTTTAACCAAGTTTCAAATCAGACTATATTTTCTGGTTTGTTTTTCAGAGTGATATAACTGAAAGTGCTTCTCCTATCTTTCAGGAAGAACAAATTGATGATTGGATGATATATTAATAAGTAGCTGTTCTATTACGAGAATAAGAAGATATTTGGGGAGTTGGGAAGAACTGGATTTTCACCCTAGTCTAGCAGCTTTGCTGCTCACTTAAACACAGATGAATGAAGACCCCATTTGGAAAATCACCAGGTCAGCGGTCCAGAGCTGATGCAGGTGAGGTGTTACTGAATTTGAGGGTTGTTTTTTAGTGGGCAAAAAAGTGTCCTTATCTTATAGATTTTTCTTATGTTTTCATGGTTTTATGAAACAGTTACTGTTTGTTTGTGATTGGGGGGGTTGATGGTTGTTGGGGTTTTTTTAAGATAAAAATTATTGGAACTGTGGAATTGAAAGGATATACATAAATTTAGCCATACAGAATTACATTTATGAAGTTGTACTGGTTTTGGCTGGGATTGAGTTAAATTTCTTTGTAGCAGCTGGCATGTTGCTATGTTTTGGTTTTGTGCTGAAAAGTGTTGATAACACATTGATGTTACTGCTGAACAGTGCTTACACAGTGTCAAGGCCTTCTCTCTCATGTTGCAAGAGAAAGACAAACTTAGGTGGTGATGGAATTATCTGCTGCATGTTTCCTAATTTCAGGTGTAGATTGGGAAAGTGTACCAGGTAGTCATTATTAGAAGACTGGAAAACCAACCTGTCTTAGTTTAAGACAATTTTACAGGGTACAGACTTTGAAATGTTATCTCCCCTTAGTTTTAACCACTCCCCTTTCAACAATAAGGAGAGACAAATATGAAGAGATAAGTGAAAAAATAACAGTTTACTAAAACAGCAATAACCAAAAAACCAGCAATAACCACTAGATACAAAAGTGCTGAGTTACGTGGCCCTCTCCCCAAGAACAAAGAAAACAATATGGCCACCACCTGGACAGCCCAGTGGCCCAGAGGACAAAGACAAGATGGTGGAGAAGCCCCCTTCTCTGGACTATGCAGCTGAGAGAGAGAACAAAGGAAAACAACACAGCAACCAAGCCTCTGCAGTTCCAGAACTCCCTCCCTGCCCCCAAACAACAACAGGAGCAGGGAAAAACAAAATCTGGAAAAAACTATTTTTCTCCACAAGGCTCCAATGCTACCTAAACACTGGAAGAAACTTCCTGGCAGTTGCAGGGTCAACCCCCCCTCAGTGGCTTGAAACTCATGGAGAGTGGCTCCAATGCTGCTGAAATGCTGATTCCTGTGAGGCAGCGTGAGGCAGGAGCTCTCTTGCTCTTTTCTTGCTGAAAGATCTTGCAATGTGATATAAATTAAAATTATAGTGAGTTTGTTGTATTTTATTAAAATAAATTTAAAGAAAAACAACTGGAGAAAAAAAAGCTGTCAGAAGCACAATTAGGTCAAGTGACAAGGAGCTGGAATTAGAAATCCAAATCAGTAGTAAAGACTTAGAAGTGGTGGTTTCTTTGAAAAAGCTAGTTTTCCTCTGTCCTGTCTGCCTACAAAGGTGCAAGGAACACGGTTGCCTGCCTCAAACACTGTCAAGGTTTCCTGGTTCCAGCCAGGACTGAGTAAATTATTTTAGTAGCCAGGAGGGGGCATGACTGGGGTCTGGAGGTTATTCTATATCACCTCACGTCATTGCTAGGGGCAAGGTAAAGGGCTCTTTTACACAGAGAAGAGGTTCCTTCCGGATGAGAAAATATGGCAGAGGGAGCTGTCTGATATTGTCTATTATCATGGAGTTTTTCCATGTGAATAATTTCTTGTACACTCTGTTATTAATATTGTTGCTGTTACTGTTCATTTTCTTATCTTATTGCTGTTTCCAGTAAATTGTTCTTATCTCAACCCGTGATCTTTGCCTTTTGTGCCTCCAACTCTCCTCTCCAGCCATCCACAGTGGGGAGGAGGAGGTGAAAACAGGGGAGCAAGAGAGAACAGCGTGTGGTTTGGAGAGTCGGTGGGGGCACTGAATTGGGGAGCACCATTCCCAAACCACGACACAAGGCCACAGAAGGAACTTGACATAAGATAAGCCACCACAGCAGGAACTTGAGATAAGCACAGAAGGGAGGAATTTGCAACAGGAAGACACTAATTTCAGGCCTGGTGAGGCAAGATCTGGTTAGCACATCCTGGTTAATGCATCTGGACAATAATTCCCACTGTGGAAAAGGGAGAAACTGCTCATACACATATCACCCCAAGTTATGGGAACAGCATCTGTGACCACTCTCTGATACTTGGAACTTGGACTGTATAAAGGTGGTACCCCCAGAAGAACGATTCCAGGACCCCCACCACTGAGAAGCCTGGGGTGAAGAAGGACCAATGGGATGCCTCTGGATTCATGGGTGGTGACTGTCTTCTGCTTGACCTCTCTCTCTCTCTCTCTCTCTCCCCTTTACTCTTTTCTATTTCTTTCTATCTCTCTACTTCACATTTATTGTAAAATAAAATCCGTATTGCATATGGTCTCATTTGCAACTTGATCAGAGGTATCTCTCACTAATCAGATCTTAACAAAACAAAAGGCTTTAATTTGCTGTGAAGTAGGTTTAAAAGAGGAGAAAAATATATTTTACTAAAGTATCCAGGTTTTTGAAGTTTACCTCTACTGGGAGACAGAATTAATAGTTCCATCTTGAGAAATAAAGGATAACACCCAAAATGGAGAAACAAAGGAAAGCCAAACTTAGTTCTTATTTTTTCCACAACAGTAGAGTGTGTGTCTGCAGTCTCAGTAATTTTGTTAAAATATAGAGCATCCTCCCAGGATATAGTTTCAGTAGATCAGTCAGCTCCTTAGTGCTTGGCATTGTGCTTGTGCTTCTAATTAGAGCATGTTTCTCCTCAATACAGGTGAATCCTGATTATTTTTTTATGAACATAATCTAATCTAATTGTCTGTGAGGTAAATTGTGATTACCCTGGTGTCCTGGTTCTGTCCAGGAGAGGGTTAACTTTTGCAGTAGCCAGGAGGGGCACAGCCAGGACTCTGGGGTTATTCTATACCACCTCATGCCACACACAGGGGAGTCACTTCTTTTCCAGTTTGCCAGGGTATATGATCAGGTAGCACTGGGTTCCGCATGGTGAGAAATTGCATGTAAATCGTTTGCCTGTCTTGTACACTCTGTTAGTATTGTTGTTGCTGTTTGTTTTTATTTCATTGCTGTTTCCAGTAAATTGTTCTTATCTCAAGTCATAATCTTTACCATTTTGTGCCTCCCATTCTCCTCTCCATCCTGCCATGGGGGGGGGGAAGTGAGCCAGTGGTGCATGGTCTGGGATGTTTTCGGTGGGAACACTAAATTGGGAAATACCATTCCTAAACCATGACACCTTGTGTTTATATTTATATTTCAACTTTTTGAGCCTAGTGATCAATTGTTTTATGCTGTACAAATGCAATGCATGGTCCTTTACAGTCCTTCCTAGCTGTTACCAGTACTGTCCTTGGGAATTATGAAGAGATCCCGCTCCCAGATTCAACTACTTTAAGATGCAATGAAATCTTTTGGGAGAGCCAGGAATTCCTTTTACCGCTATTCTCCTGGTCCAGTTTCTCAAACTCTCAGAGTTGACATTGGGCAGGCAATATTAGGTGTGAATAAACACATCTCTGAAATTTTCGGGTCACTCAAAGTAATTCTGAAAGAGACATCAAATCAAGATTAATTCTCATGTGATTGTATGGTGTTTCCACAGCAGATACTGAAATATAATTTTAAAATGTCCAGCTTTTGCTGTCTGTCATAAAGATAGGATATTTTGAGAAATAAGCAGCTGTGGTGTGTTTTGAAGAGTCCATCTAATTTTGATGGACTGAATGAAGAGTACTGATATGATGACAATTAAAAGCATTGCTAGTAGCTTTCTCCCATCCCTCTTCCTTTTCTCTCCTCCTACGTCCTCCAGTTGAAATGTGTGTACTTCCTCTACAGTCCACACCCTCAAAGAATGTTTATTTTATTTCTGTTGTCTTACCCTTTTTCTTTCTCTGTGAGTGAGGTGGAAGCATTCAGAAACATGGCTCCTAGTTTTGCTATTGAATTTAACAGTATTTTAAGGATACATCAGGCAGAATTAATCCAGGCTTAAAAAGCACAGGCCAACTGGCAATTAAATGCTTAATTCTTTTATTCTTGACTTTTTATTACTGAAAATATTTAGTTTTGTTAGTCATGAGAGATTGAGCCATATATATTTTCTTCTTCCTCAGATCTATCCAAGTTTGACTCTTTGCTGCTTATTATAAAGAAGCATAAAACAAATCCAATCACTGTGTGTATGTTTTTTGGGGGGGGGGTTTGCTAATATTCAGTATTAACTTCTGGTTTTATATTCATGACAAATTAGTTGTAGTGTTTCTTTTGAATGATGTCTAAAACATGGAATTTCATGGAATGTGCAAGTTGAAACAGTAGCACTTGTCATTCCATAGTTAGGATGAGGTAAATGATATGAACTTAAATTCATTCAATGACATTCATGGTATATAGAATCTGATAACTCTCCGTTATTTTCTAATTACTGTTAACATCTTTGAAGTCACATTATTGCTTGAGACCAAACCAAGCTTGACCCCAAAATACTCAATATACTAATTTTTCACTTGAAATGTTTATCTGAATGTATTGCTGTATTGGGTTTGCATGGCAAGGTTTTGGTAGCAGGGGGCTACAGGGGTGGCTTCTGTGAGATGCTGCTGGAAGCTTCATCTTATGTCTGGCAGAGCCAATGCCAGGTGACTCCAAGACAGACCCACCACTGGTCAATGTTGAGCCAATCAGTGATGGTAGTAACGCATCTGGAGTAATATATTTAGGAAGGGAAAAAAAGTTATTGCACAGAAGTAATTGTGGCCAGAGAAGAGAGGAGAATATGGGAGAGGAACAACTCTGCAGACACCAAGGTCACTGCAGAAGGAGGGGGAGGAGGCGCCCCAGGTGCCAGAGCTGAGATTCCTCTGCATCCTATGGTGAAGACCATAGTGATGTCAGACTGTCCCCCTGCAGCCCATGGAGGCCCCAGGGGGTGCAGAGATCCCCCTGAAGCCCATGGAGGAGACCCACGCTAGAGCAGGCAGATGCCTGAAAGAAGGCTGTGAACCTGTGGGAAACCCATGCTGGAGCAGCCTGTTCCCGAAGGACTGCACCCCATGGAAAGGACCCATGCTGGAGCATATAATGAAGAATTGTAACCTGTGGGAGGGACCCCGCACTGAAGAAGGGGAAGGACTCCTCTCCCTNTCCTATGGTGAAGACCATAGTGATGTCAGACTGTCCCCCTGCAGCCCATGGAGGCCCCAGGGGGTGCAGAGATCCCCCTGAAGCCCATGGAGGAGACCCACGCTAGAGCAGGCAGATGCCTGAAAGAAGGCTGTGAACCTGTGGGAAACCCATGCTGGAGCAGCCTGTTCCCGAAGGACTGCACCCCATGGAAAGGACCCATGCTGGAGCATATAATGAAGAATTGTAACCTGTGGGAGGGACCCCGCACTGAAGAAGGGGAAGGACTCCTCTCCCTGAGGGGAAAGCAGCAGAAATGATGTGTGATGAACTGACCCTAACCCCTATTCCCCATCTCCCTGCACCACTGGGGGGAAGGAGGTGAAGAATTTGGAATAAAGTTAAACCTGGGAAGGAGGGAGGAGTGGGGGGAAAGTGTTTTTAAGATTTGGTTTTAGTTCTCATTATCTTTCTCTGATTTGATTGGTAATAAATTGAATTAATATCCTGAAGTTGAGTATTTTTTGTCTGTGATGGCAATCAGTGAGTGATCTTTCCCTGTCCTTATCTCACCTTATGAACCTTTCATTGTATTTTCTCTCCCCTGTCCAACTGAGGAGGGGAGTGAGAAAGTGGCTTTGGTGGGCACCTGACAGTTAGCCAAGGTCAAACCACCACAATTGCCCTTGAAATTTTTGGCAAATTTTGAAATGTCTTCCTTTGAATTGGACACTTGATAGAGAATGACTAATGCCAATTATGCTTCTGTCAGAAGCCATTTAGGTGGTACTAGACACTTCAGGAAAATTTGTGTAAGCAAAGTTTCTGCTTTGCTTGTTGTTTGGCATTCTCTGCTGAAGGGGACTATCAGCATTATCAGCTAATCGTGCCTGATGCATTTGGTGGCCTTCGATGACAGGGTTACAGAGGTGGTGGATGAGGGAAGAGTGACTGACATCACCTACCTGGACTTGTGCAAAGCATTTGACATCCTGGTCTCTAAACTGGAGAGATATGGATTTGATGGGTGGTCCAGTCAGTGGATAAGGAATTGGTTGGATGGTCGCTCTGAGACTTGTTGTCAACAGATCAATGTCCAAGTGGAGATTAATGACAAGTGGTGTTCTTCAGAGATTGGTATTGGGACCGGCACTATTTGCCATCTTTTTCAGTGACATGGACAGTGAGATCGAGTGCACCCTCAGCAGGTTTGCCAACAACATCAAGCTGTGTGGCATGGTAGACATGCTGGAGTGAAGGGATGCCATCCAGAGGGACCTTGACAGGTTTGAGAGGTGGGTCTGTGTGAACCTCATGAAGTTCAACAAGGCCAATTGCAAGGTCCTCCACCTGGGTCAGGGCAATCCCAAGCACAAATACTTGCTAAATGGAGAATGGATTGAGAGCAGCCCTGAGGAGAAGGATGTGGAGGTGTTAATGGATAAGGAGCTTGACATGAGCCAGTAATGTGTGCTTGCAGCCCAGAAAGCCAATTGTATCCTGGGCTGCATCAAAAGAAGTGTAGCCAGTAAGTTGAAGGAGGTGATTCTCCCCCTCTACTCCATTCTGGTGAGACCCTACCTGTAGTATTACTTTCAGATCGTGGACCCTGAACATAAGAAGGACACGGATCAACTAGAGCAAGTCTAGAGGAGGGCAACAAAGGTGATCAGAGGGATGGAACACCTCTCCTGGGATGATAGGCTGAGAGTTGGGGTTGTTCAACATGGAGAAGAGAAGGCTTCAGGGAAACCTTATAGCAGTGTTCCAGTACCTAAAGGGGGCCTACAAGCAAGCCGGAGAGGGACTTTTTACAAGGGCATGGAGTGATAGGACAAGGGGGAATGGCTTTAAACTAAAAGAAGGTAGGTTTATATTGGATATTAGGAAGAAATTCTTTACTGTGAGGGTGGTGAGACAGAAGAGCAGGTTGCCCAGAGAAGTTGTGGATGCCCCATCCCTGGAAGTGTTCAAGGCCAGGTTGGATGTAAAGGTGTCTGCCCATGGCAGGGGGGTTGGAACTAGATGACCTTAAAGGTCCCTTCCAACCCAAATCATTCTATTATTTTATATGTTAAACGTTAATGTATTAAAATATTTTTATTTGCTCTCAAATGTTTTAAGTCATTAAGACAGTAATACATCATGTATTTACAAATAAATATCTTTGTATAGAAACTGTACCATCTGTTTGGAATTTTAAAAGTCTTCTGCACAGCTGATTTGTTGCCTTGGTGTAAGATAAGGTTTATGTCTACCTTATGCTGTGAGAGTTTATTTCTCCCTTTAATCCCCAGGGAAAAAAAGTAAAATATACAGAATGAAAGATATCCTAAAGCATCAGAACTTTTTTATTCCTATTCCTGTAGGAAAAACTAAAACAGAAATGCATTTCTATTGTGAATTTTTTCTAATGAGCTTTACCACTTGTTGTGGTTTGACACTGGCCAAATGCCAGGCACCCACGACAGCCACTCACTTGCCCTCCCCTGCTACAGCTGGGCATGGGAAAGAAAAAAAAATAAATGAAGGGTTCATGAGTTGAGATAAGGACCAGGAGAAAACACTCCAAGGGCAAAACAGGCTCAACTTTGAAGTACAAAGTGAATTTATTACTAACAAAGTCAGAGGAGGATAATGAGAAGTAAAATAAGCCCTTAAAAACACCTTTTCTCCCCCAACCCCTCCCTTCTTCCCACCAAGAGCACAGGCAGACAGGGCATGGGGGTTTTGGTCAATTAGTCACCCGAGATCTTCCACTGCTCAGGGAGAGGAGTCCTTCCCCTGCTACGCTGTGAGGTCCCTTCCCACGGGAGACAGCTCTCCGTGAACTTCTCCAGTGTACTTCCACTCTCACGAGCAGCAGTCCTCCCAAAACTATTGCAGTGTGGGTCACACTTTCACGGGATGCAGTCCTCCAAGGACAGGCTGCTCCAGCCTGGAAGCAGGGGCTTATCCCTCTGTATTTAGCATTGGTGCAGCCTCACCTTGAGCACTGTGTACACTTCTTGGCCCCACAATTAAAAAAGGATGTGAAGGTCCTTGAATTGCCCCCAGAGGAGGGCAACAGTGCTGTTGACAGGACTGTAAGGAATGTCCTATGAGGAATGGCAAAGGACTTTGGGCTTATCTAGCTTGGAAGAAAAAAAGCTAAACTGTGATCTCATTGCTCTCTACAGTTTCCTGAGTAGGGGAAGTGGAAAAGGGAGGTGCTGAGCTCTTCTCTCTTATCCAGTGACAGGACATGTGGGAATGGTTGAAAGCTGCATCAGGGGAGGTTTAGACTTGACATTAGGAAGCATTTCTTTACTGAGAGGGTGGTCAAACTCTGGAACAGGCTTCCTAGAGAGACAGTCGATGCCCCAAGCCTGTCAGTGTTTAAGAGGCATTTGGACATTTTTTTTGTGGCCTTCCTCTGGACTCACTCTAACAGGTCCATGTCTTTCTTGTGCTCGGTTCTTCATGCACCTTGTTGCCATCTCTTCTTGTAAGTAGGCTATATTCACATTCTTCATCTAAATGCCATAACTTTTTATTAAACTGGGTACTACCTTAAGCTACCAACACAAGAAACTGAGCAGTACTGAGTTTGCTTAGTTGGATTTTCTCTAGAGCTAGGTATATGAACAAGCAAGTTCTTGAAATCAGTCAGGACCTGTCAAGCTCGTTTTTTACCTGACAGCAAAATAGGGTAGTCTACTCTCAAACTCTAAGTTCAGTGTTGTAAATATTTGTTAGTTTGGTACATGTAATTTCATTCGTGGAGATTGTATATGAATAGTCAAGAAATTTTGCATGTAATTGAGAGGAAAAAAACCATCTGGTTGTAGAACTTGAGTTTCATCAAAAATAAGAGATGCCTAAGGTGAACAGTTATTGAACAGGGCAAACACTCATTCTGAGTGCATAGCTTCTCCTTTGTATTTTTTGCAGCTTCTGTAATAGATCTTCCTTCTGTATATCTTTAGGGCTACTTTTGCTTTGGAAGGCTAAATGGATTGCACTGTATAGTAAGATTCAGAGTCTGAGCAGAGGACAGAAAACAAGTTTTGTGTTGAACCATCCTGCTAAATATGTGGGTGTGCTTTTTATAGTGTTTTAACTACTTGAACTGATTTAGTTAAATCCTAGTTTTTCTCATCAACCCGTAATGGAAAACATGAAATCTGTGTGTTCGTGTTTTTTTACTTTGTGAGAACAGTTTTTTTTAATAAGTATGTTTTTAAACTTGTGTTGGGGTTTAGGATTCCTTCCTTTTGTTTCTTTCTCTCACGGAATTTTGTCCCATATGTTGCTAAGATACAATAACGACCGGGTACTTAAGAGAGACAAAAGAAGTTGCCCTGGGAAGGGTGTGGCTCGCTACTCTCTTACGGGGTGTGTGTGTTTTCTTGTGGAGGGGTGGAGATACCGCGAGAATTGGGCTGGGCGAAGGGGTTGGGCGCACCTCCTCGCTCCTTGGTCTCTCGGCTTTGGAGGAGGATGGTCGGAGCTGCTGCTTGAGGGAGGGAATTCGCTGCCGCCGCCAGAGCCCAGCCTGGTCCTGCTTCTTCTACCGTGGGGTGAGCTTTTTGCTCGTGAGAGCAGCCACTGAACTGGGACCTTATTAACACCCTACCTCATTAAAAAAAGGACTTTCACCATCTGCTCGGGTACCTCAGGGGAAAACCCCGTGATCCCAAGCCCTTTCCCCTCCCAGGAAGCCTTTTCCCTGCCCTGCTCGGGGAGCCGGGCTGGCCCGCCCCCGCCGTTTTTTTTTTTTTTCCACT
>VZRF01011857.1:22965-33673 GCA_013396875.1 Vireo altiloquus
GGAGTTTCTGATACATCTCGTCTACCATCCCGGGATTTTGCTCGTTCCTGCCGTTCCAGCTTGCTGCTTCCGAGAGTCCTGCTGGGGTACTGGGATCGACTGCCCCCGGGAGGGGGTTGTAAAGCAAGCCCCTTTCCCATCCCTTCCCGTCTCGGTCAAGCTGCTATAAACCGCATGGTCTCCAAGCTAGCGCCGGAACGCCCCCTGCAGTCGAGAGGGAATCATCGCACCTGCCCTGCCCAGCTGGGAGCCCACCAGCGCCCCTGCCGGCTATGACCATAACTACACCAAAGGGGAAAGTGCCTGTGGCCGAGAAGGCTGTTACTGGGTTTCTGGTTCTCTTTGTTGTTACTGCTGTTATAAATAATTTAGGCTAATTCAGCCAAAATAGCTGTCAATCAAAGTTTTATTGTAGGTTCNAGGACTGTAAGGAATGTCCTATGAGGAATGGCAAAGGACTTTGGGCTTATCTAGCTTGGAAGAAAAAAAGCTAAACTGTGATCTCATTGCTCTCTACAGTTTCCTGAGTAGGGGAAGTGGAAAAGGGAGGTGCTGAGCTCTTCTCTCTTATCCAGTGACAGGACATGTGGGAATGGTTGAAAGCTGCATCAGGGGAGGTTTAGACTTGACATTAGGAAGCATTTCTTTACTGAGAGGGTGGTCAAACTCTGGAACAGGCTTCCTAGAGAGACAGTCGATGCCCCAAGCCTGTCAGTGTTTAAGAGGCATTTGGACATTTTTTTTGTGGCCTTCCTCTGGACTCACTCTAACAGGTCCATGTCTTTCTTGTGCTCGGTTCTTCATGCACCTTGTTGCCATCTCTTCTTGTAAGTAGGCTATATTCACATTCTTCATCTAAATGCCATAACTTTTTATTAAACTGGGTACTACCTTAAGCTACCAACACAAGAAACTGAGCAGTACTGAGTTTGCTTAGTTGGATTTTCTCTAGAGCTAGGTATATGAACAAGCAAGTTCTTGAAATCAGTCAGGACCTGTCAAGCTCGTTTTTTACCTGACAGCAAAATAGGGTAGTCTACTCTCAAACTCTAAGTTCAGTGTTGTAAATATTTGTTAGTTTGGTACATGTAATTTCATTCGTGGAGATTGTATATGAATAGTCAAGAAATTTTGCATGTAATTGAGAGGAAAAAAACCATCTGGTTGTAGAACTTGAGTTTCATCAAAAATAAGAGATGCCTAAGGTGAACAGTTATTGAACAGGGCAAACACTCATTCTGAGTGCATAGCTTCTCCTTTGTATTTTTTGCAGCTTCTGTAATAGATCTTCCTTCTGTATATCTTTAGGGCTACTTTTGCTTTGGAAGGCTAAATGGATTGCACTGTATAGTAAGATTCAGAGTCTGAGCAGAGGACAGAAAACAAGTTTTGTGTTGAACCATCCTGCTAAATATGTGGGTGTGCTTTTTATAGTGTTTTAACTACTTGAACTGATTTAGTTAAATCCTAGTTTTTCTCATCAACCCGTAATGGAAAACATGAAATCTGTGTGTTCGTGTTTTTTTACTTTGTGAGAACAGTTTTTTTTAATAAGTATGTTTTTAAACTTGTGTTGGGGTTTAGGATTCCTTCCTTTTGTTTCTTTCTCTCACGGAATTTTGTCCCATATGTTGCTAAGATACAATAACGACCGGGTACTTAAGAGAGACAAAAGAAGTTGCCCTGGGAAGGGTGTGGCTCGCTACTCTCTTACGGGGTGTGTGTGTTTTCTTGTGGAGGGGTGGAGATACCGCGAGAATTGGGCTGGGCGAAGGGGTTGGGCGCACCTCCTCGCTCCTTGGTCTCTCGGCTTTGGAGGAGGATGGTCGGAGCTGCTGCTTGAGGGAGGGAATTCGCTGCCGCCGCCAGAGCCCAGCCTGGTCCTGCTTCTTCTACCGTGGGGTGAGCTTTTTGCTCGTGAGAGCAGCCACTGAACTGGGACCTTATTAACACCCTACCTCATTAAAAAAAGGACTTTCACCATCTGCTCGGGTACCTCAGGGGAAAACCCCGTGATCCCNCTTCCGAGAGTCCTGCTGGGGTACTGGGATCGACTGCCCCCGGGAGGGGGTTGTAAAGCAAGCCCCTTTCCCATCCCTTCCCGTCTCGGTCAAGCTGCTATAAACCGCATGGTCTCCAAGCTAGCGCCGGAACGCCCCCTGCAGTCGAGAGGGAATCATCGCACCTGCCCTGCCCAGCTGGGAGCCCACCAGCGCCCCTGCCGGCTATGACCATAACTACACCAAAGGGGAAAGTGCCTGTGGCCGAGAAGGCTGTTACTGGGTTTCTGGTTCTGTTGTTGCTGCCATAGTTGTTGTTAGTTTGCTTTGTTATACATACTAGTAAAGAACTGGTATTCATATTCCCCATATCTTTGCCTGAAAGCCCCTTAATTTCAAAATTATAATAATTCGGAGGGAAGGGGTTTGCATCTTCAGTTCCAAGGGAGGCTCCTGCCTTCCTTAGCAGACACCTATCTTTCAAACCAAGACAACTTGTTTCCTCATATAACTAAGGGGTGGCTAATGATAGGGTTAAAATGCTTGTTCAGTTGTTGCAGTCAAGTCTCAAAAGTCTTTTTGGTTTCTATTCATACTTTTTGAGATATCTTAATTTCTAGCTGTTAGTTCTTATAAACATGTTCTAGGGAAATTCTATTTACTTGGTCTTTATTGCAAATAGCATCTTTACTGTAGCTATTTGCATGGAGGGCTTAATTTTTGAAAACTTCAAATTCCAGCTGTTGTTAAAACTGGAGATGCATCTTTCCATGGATTCAGTACAAACTTGGGTGTTGGAAACAAAATGTATGTAGTCTTATTTTAATTCTGACACATGATATATGTCCTTTTATTTCTTCATAGGAAAATCCAAATATTAAAATATTTATGAAAACTGTTAAGGTTAATTGCACTTTCAGTGCTTAACTTGTGTGACACTACTGCTATTATGAAAATTAATTTTCAGAATACATATACCAAAGCTATGCTTGGAACATGTACATAATGCTAAAGAATTTGTTTGGATCTGTAGAGAAACCTCGATTAAGTATTTCTCTCTAGGTGTGAATTTAAATGTCCATAGA
Organism: Vireo altiloquus; assembly: GCA_013396875.1. Classification (NCBI taxonomy): domain Eukaryota; kingdom Metazoa; phylum Chordata; class Aves; order Passeriformes; family Vireonidae; genus Vireo; species Vireo altiloquus. Next base: position 26,051 of record VZRF01011857.1, read on the forward strand.
TGAAATTCTGAACATTTCTACAGACATATGAGGGGGTTTTGATTGATAACATGCATGTGCCAACACTCTCTCACTGTGTTCTTTTAGATATTCCATGTGTAGAGGGTTTAATGCTTTAATGCCAACTTTAGTTTTTTGAAGTGTGGTGGGTTGACCCTGGCTGGATGCCAGATACCCACCAAAGCTGCTCTGTCACTCTCCTCTGCAACTGGACATGAGAGAGAAAATATAGCAAAAGGCTCATGGGTTAAGGACCAGGAGAGATCACTTACTGATTACCATCGTGGGCAAAACAGACTCAGATTGGGGATATTAATTGAATTTATTGCCAACAAAATCAGAGCAGGATAGTGAGAAGTAAAATAAATCTTAACACCTTCCCCCCATCCCTCCCTCCTTCCTGAGCTCTACCTCCTCCCTGCCAGCAGTGCAGAGAGATGGGGAAGGGGGGTTACAGTCAGTTCATCACAGGTTGCTTCTGCCATTGCTCAGGCAAAGGAGTCCTTTCCCTGCTCCAGCATGTGGTCCCACCCAAGGGAGACAATTCTCCACAAACTTCTCCAGTGGTAGTCCTTCCCATGGGCTGCAGTTCTTCATGAACTGCTCCATCATGGGTCCCTTCCATGGGGTCACAAGTCCTACCAGGAAATCTGCTCTAGCGTGGGCTCCTCTCTCCATGGGTCTACAGGTCCCTGCCAGGACCCTGCTCCAGCACAGGTTTCCTACAGATTCACAACCTTCTTTCAGGCATTTTCCTGCTCTGGTGTGGGTCTCCTCCATGGGCTGCAAGTGGATTTCTGCACCCCCGGGGTCCTCCATGGGCTGCAGGGGAATCTCAGCTCTGGCACCTGGAGCACCTGCCCCTCCTGCACTGACCTGGGTGTTTGCAGAGTTGTTCCTCTCACACATTCTCACTCTTCTCTGGCTGCAATTATATCTGCACAATATATTTTTTTGCCTTCTTAAAAATGTTATCACAGAGGCATTACTACCATTTCTAAATGGCTCAGCCTTGGCCAGCAATGAATCCATCCTGGAGCTGGTTGGCATTGGCTCTGTTGGGCATGGGGGAAGCTTGTAGCAGCTTCTCACGGAAGCCACCCTTGTAGTCCCCCCTCTGCGAAAACCTAGCCATGCAAACCCAATATATGAATTTATTTACTTAACATTACATGGAACTTTGATTTAGCAGAATGATACAGCAATTTACTTAAATCATAGTGCAAGTTTCATTTAGCAGAGTATAGCAGTTGCAATATACAGTTGTATCAAATACAAATGTGTTTGTCATTACTGGTTTCTATCACAATGCTGGGCATCCCCAGTTGTTGGGAAGAAATATGTGGGTTGAAACCGACTCAAGCCTGTTGCTCTCCTCAATGTTCTGTCTGTTAGTTGTACAGTTTTTATACTGTATATGCTATACTTAGTTTTTATACTTGGTTTGGGCTCTAAACCAAGTTTTTATCATGAGTTTGGCTGAGCCATGTATACACCCACCCGTTCTGGCCTCACTAACAGGAATATATGTATTTGATGATATTATCAACTCAAGGGCAGATACACAGCCATTTGAATCCCTTAACTGCTGTAGCCATTTTTCTATAACAGACTACCTTCAGTCTCCTTTGTGTTAAGTTCAGCTTTTTGTAACAGTTGTCATCAGTAACTCCCTAATTCTTCACTTAGCTTTGTGAGTACATAGTCCTTGCCTGTCTCCTCAGACTTCTTCCATTGTAGAAACTCATTGATAAATCACATCATTATGTGTTTAAGCTTTTTTACTTAAAAAAGATAACTTTTCTGTAAGATACCTTTTTGACATTGTGTATAAACACATTTTATTGTTCAGTAATTCCATCATTTATATTGTAGGTCATGCAGGAGTCTCTGCAAGCATGATGAAGAAAAGAACTTCCCACAAGTAAGTTCCTAATACTTCCTAAAGTGTAGTTCTCAATAACTGGCAGTACCATTCTAGAAATGTATCCGTATTTTTCCAGTCATTTTGAAAATAATGTGAAGCAGTATTCAAATGGTGTATGTGTGCAGAATCAGACTTTATTTCATTTGGGAGGACAATGGGAAAGAATGCACCATTGGTACAGTTCTAAACATCATTTTGAATGCTACTCTGAGAGAAATTATTCCGTTAATACAGTTGTGTAACTTATAATTCAGAAACAAGAGACTGCAAGCCAGAAATTGGGCATATGTACTCTAGGATTCATTACTGCTTTAGTTTTTAAAAAGGATTTTTTACCTTTTTTAAAAAATAAGCAATGTACTGTAGTATGGCTGTTATTTCTGTGAAGGTTACTTGCTTATCCTATATATTCATCACATTTATTATTCACTACTAGAATTTGAGATAGTAGTAGCTAAATGTTGCTATGAGTAAATGTGAGAAGATATTGGTAGTAGCTTGGACAAAATTTATTTTTGTTTCTAACAACTAGATGTTGCATCTGGCTGCATCTCTGGTGGGTGACCTCTAAAATAAGCTGGGAAAAGGTGAAATTTATTAAAATGCTATTAGTTATATTATGTGTATGAAGTTCTATAATGCTGATATACAACAGGCATCAATCCAAAACAATTTGTCTGGCAGAAATATCTTCCATTATTAACATTTGAATTACTATGAACTATTTCCCAGACACAACACCTGATATAAAACTACTCCTAATTCCTTCCACCAACTCTTCACTATTCAGTCCTGTCCTATCTATCTCCTTACAAGGCAGAGATAAACATTTATTTGTCTAGAGACAGGTAGAGTTAAAATTTAATTTCTCTTGTTCTTTTTCAACCGCTCAGAGAAAGGAGTGTATGATGGGAAGACTATCAGAGGTGGGTTGCCTTTTGTACTTGAGGGTGGCTAGATTTGTCTTTACTGTTGTTTTGATATACACTTATTTAAATACCTAAATAGGTTGTATATATTTTAGCATAAAGGCTTTTATGGGGCATATTAAGTCATGATCCTAAGTCACGTGATTTTGAGGCATTTAACTTAAGCACCCAACTGAGTTTTATTGATTTAGCCTAGTTTAATTGTTTAAGAATTGTTTGGTAAAGGTTTTATTTTGTACCAAACCAAGATGACTTTGTGTGCTGCTCAATGACTTCTCTGAAAATGACAGATGCTAGTAGAGTTGTTTTTATTTGATATTCATTGCTTATATTTTTGAAATGAACAGTAAGTAGCGCACTGTAGACATGTTTATAGTAAACAAGTGAGATATGAATCACTGTTTAAAAATGTGTGCTGATACTACTATGAGCCGTTACAGCAGACCATGAATTAATAATGCATACTTTGTCATTGATTTAGTTATGATGACTTTTACATTCCTCATTAAAAGAAAGAGGAAAAAGTTACTGGCACTCGAAGGTCATAGGGAAGATTCTAAACTCAGTTCATAAGTTCATAGGGGAGGGAAGATCCAACAGGATAGAACAGGACATAGTCCAGTAACTGAGGAAGGGATCATATGAGCTCTGTGGATTAGTCTTCTAAATTCTACTTAAATGGTAGTTAACCATTGATCCTTTTGGAAGGGGGTCCCATGGTCAGCTGCAAAAGGGCAGTTCTGAATATAAAGTTGTCTCTATTTGTGTCAGATCAGTCAGTAGTCTCTTGGCTCTTATCCTTTTCACCCTTGGTGCATAAGGAAGTAGTGCACAGTGTAAATATAAAATTTTACAGGTTTCTCATAGTTGACACTTCAAGGATTTTGAGGCGGAGGTCCTATCCACCACTTAACTACCCCTGTATTTATCCCTTGTGAATTTCTGATCACAGTTTAAACGAACTTGTGGTGAATTATACTTGACTATGAGCCAAACTCCCACACACCTGCTTACCTTCCTCAGTGAGACGGGGAGAAAATAGAATGAGAAAGTTCATGGGTTAAGATAAAGACAGAAAGATTGCTTACTGTTACAGATCGAATGGGAGCTTCAGACAAGCTCTACCTTAGCCTCAGATTTTTGGCAGCAGCTTAAATTTAGGTGTCTCGCACCTAAAATCGCTCTGGCTCACAAGTTCTAAGAATGGCAGATCCAGGTCTATTATAAAATGAGTTATTTATTAAATAAACGGGAGGTAACAGACAAAAGGCCTTAGAGTTACTTATTACACAGTATAAAACAAAAATAACTACTAGTAGATTACATAAAACACTGCACGACATTAAGGTACCTATATTAAAGCTAGCAAAGAAACAGTATAGATTAGGAGTCAATGCAAATTACCACTGAAATGACGATAGTGTACACAGATTCCCTTCCCTCAACTCCTGGGAGACTAACCACAAAGCAGGTGTCCCAACTTTGGGGGAGAAAGCCCCACACATTTCCAAGGAACGTGGAGAAGATTTCTGCTTTGTGAAAGTTTTGTGTAGCTTTTATAGTTTGTAAAGTGAAGTGTCAGTCAGAAATTCCAGCTTATCTTTCCACATCTCGCTTCCACAGCTAGATGTTTATTGTCAGCTGAAAGCCTTACTGCCATGGCGCTGAAATAACTCACGACAAGACAAGCTGTCCTGACTGAGTTATTTCACCAAAGCTCATGTGAAACTCGTGAGGGGCGAGATGCCCTGAGTTATTTCTCCAGCTAACAAGCAACAGATAAGGTCTTGTGGTAGGGGAGATGCCCTGCTACCCTTACCAGTCACTATCACAGGCAAAACAGGCTTGACTTGTGGAAAACTAATTTATTGCAAATTTGAATAGATTCAGGTGGTAAGAAACAGGAATACAAACATTAAACCAACACCTTTCTTTCCTCCTTTACCATGGTTAAATTCATTCCTTTACTCCAGACTCTCCACCACTCCCAGGGTGCAGGGGAAATGAGGGAGGGGAGTTTACAGTCCATATGTAATGGTTGCTCTCTGCCACTCCTTCCCTCTTGTACTTAATTTCCTCCTACTCTGGCATAGGTTCTCTACAGGTCACAGTTCCTGTCAGGAAAGTCTGCTTCAGCATGGTCTGTTTTAGGGGAGACAGTCCTGTCAGAAAAACTGCTCTGTCATGGGTTCTATGTGGGTTCTCCATGGGCCACAGTTCCTTCATGAAATACCTAACTGCTCCAGCATGGGTCCTTTTCTTCCCCTCCTTCTCTGCCCGTCCAGTGGTGGTTTTTTTTGCTCTTTGTGAAATATGTTTTCACAAAGGCACCATAAACTTTGCTGATTGTCTCCACTTTAGCTGTCAGTGGGACCATTGCCAAGCCAGCTGGAACTAGCTGTCTGGCACAGGGTAGCCCCTTACTTCTCATAGAGGCTACTCCTGCAGGGATTGTCATGTCTCTGTGTGTGTGTCCATTACCAAAACCTTGCCACATATGCCCAATACACCTGTAATCCTAAGAAAATTATTTTCACAACTGAATGATTGCTTTTGAAGGAGTACAGAAAGTACTTTACAACTTCTATCTTTAGTAATGTGCCTCATAGTCTGAATATTAAGGAAAAATAGTTGATAACAATTCTCTGATCACATGATCCCCTGTTAGTGACAGTCTATAATAGTATCAAAATTCTAATTCAGGCCCTATTTTTAATAATTTTTCTACATGGTTCCATGAAATATAGAAATTGTACTGACCATTGCTACTCAGCTTCATTTGTACTCTTCTAAATTTCTTTGAACTTTCCATGATCTGGTTCTGCTAATAAAACTTTTTCACGTAACAAGACTTTACTTATCAGCTTAGTGTCTTCAAGATAATCACTGAGATGAGGAGCTCTGGTGCTAGCACAATCCATAGCATGGGGGGGGTTCCTGAACCTGGGGGAGCTACAAGAGCCACCAGGAGCCCACAGCATGTGCTACAGCTGTTGACAAGACCTGGATGGGGCTAGGAGAAACGGTGGTCAACCCCCCCACCCCCATATGAAAGAAGCCCCTAGGGAGCACTAGTGACTAGGGCAAGTCAACAGGGCAGTTTGCAGGGAAGGGCATGCAAAAAAGGTACCGTAGCTGCCAACTCAACCAGGGAGCAATGGTATCCAGCTGGCAGAAGGCTATGAACACTCTAAATTCTGAACCCACAACGAATTACACAGCTTTCTAGACAGAGCTCTGGTGGGAAGACGCTGTTACCCAGGTGTCAGGCTGCAGGGCATATCCTACTCTTATGCCAGTACTGGACAGCAGCAGTGAGCACAACTGGGGGACGTGCACCCAGGTGGAGGAACTCCTCCTCTTAGTGGCAGAGCTCTAGGATGTGGTGAGTAGGTTGTTAAGGAGTATCAGGGAGTGTTGCAATGCACACCATTTGTTGCAACTGCAACAGAGACTGTTCTCTGGGGTTCAGCGTCATGCTCTTCCTATGGGGCACCAATTGACAGTGGCCAAAAACTCACACAGAAGATGAAGGCAGGCATCCTCAGAAGTTAGCCCTTTATTCAAGCATCCCCAAGCATCAGCAGACTTCAGCCCTCAACAACAAACAGAAGCAGGCATCAGGTCTCTTCTTACCCAGCAGGCATCAGCTTTTATACATTACCTATATCACTCACATGCTTTTGTTAGACCAAAATCAACACACACCTACATTCCAAGTTGTTTTTCTTTCTTCCCTGGGATACAGCCACAGATTATCAGTGTTAAGGCTGCCTACTGCCCATTCTTGCATCCCCATAAGGGAGAGTGAAAGACACTACTGGAATTGCCCCCTACCTTCCCTGGGGCAGGGCTGTCAGGCAGACAGGACATATGATATGGAAGATTTCCTATCCTATCTCTCCTTGGCAGAATGTGGTGACTTAAGCAATAGGGAACAATGATGACGAGTTCCTGCTTGGTGTAGCAGAAGTAAGGAGGGAAGTCAGCAGAACTGCCACCTTGGACTTGTGGAGGGCACATTTCAGCCTGTTTAGGGGCCTGGTTGAAAGAGTCCCTTGAGAGGTGGTCCTGAAGGGCCAAGGAGACCAGGAAGGCTGAACATTATTCAAGAAGGAAATCTTAAAAGCTTAGGCCATCCCAGTGTGCTGAAAGATAAGCTGACAGGGAAGAAGACCAGCCTGGCTCAACAGAGAGCTTTGGCCGGAATTCAGGGAAAAAGGAGAGTTTATGACCTTTGGAAGAAGGGGCAGTCAATTCAGGAGGACTATAAGGATGTTGAGATGTGGACACTGACAGTTTGGTCAGAGGATAATTCTCAACTTCTGCTCATCAAACCATGAGAAAAGTTTTCTCTAGCTGTGGAAAGATAATCGCTTCCCACAGCTAGAGGATGAGAAGCAGAGAAAGTTTTGTAAACCATCTGGGATGTTTTGAGAATATTTATCTCAATGGTATTTGTTGCTTTTGTTATCCTAATGGATCTCTCTGTAGCAAACCAATTGTAGCTGCTCTTGTAGGAGAAGCACCAGGTCAGAGAGCAGCTGGATCTCTTTGGAGGTCTCTTTGTCCTGTCTGCTTGTTTGTCCCTGAAATAAAGAAGATATCTTGCCTTTCTGATGGAGTCCTTCTTATGCTGCACTGGCCAGGACATGGCCTGAGTTGCAACAGAATAATAAAATCTCCTGAGTGGGAAGGCACCCACAGGAATCATCAAATCCAACCCCTGGCCCTGCACAGACACCCCAACAACCCCACCCTGTCCAT
>VZRF01011858.1:0-13520 GCA_013396875.1 Vireo altiloquus
CCCCTTTTTGGTTTTTTTTTACTAGTGTATTTCCAGTATCTCATTTTCACATCAATGCTGAATGAGGGTATGGCATCAGGTGCCCTCTATTCAATTCAGGACAGGATTGCAAACCTGTGCATCCAATATCAAAAGCCAGAGCCCTAACCAGTAGAATAGCATGTACATTTCCTGCTAGCATAAAACCCCTGGTAAGATACCTAGGATCAGGTTAGAAACACCTCAGCAGCATGAGACAAGTATCTTGGTGATACTGTGTCAAATTTGTTTAAAATGTGTTCTGAAGGTAACTGAATATCAGCTTTAGCGGCAATAGAGATTTGGTATTGTATTCCCCACTGGCTGGTTGGCATGCCTTGTTGAATCTCATCTAGTCCAGCCCTTGTATTTTTGATCCTTTCTTGTTCCTTTTCTGAATTCTGTGCTCCAAGTTCGTGGATATCAGATATTTACATCCTTCTTCATCAGTAGATGTGAGATGACAGCATTTGCCATTCTCTTGGGTGACTTCTGGGCTTGGACTTTTGTAGGCTTGCTACCAGGAGTTTGGGCTGGTCTCTGCCTATACTTACCTTCTCTTTAGTTAGATCCTGAAGGAAAACCCACTTTCTGAGGAGTCACTCTGTCAGGAACCTCCCTTTTGGATGTCAGCTAAAACAACTCAAATTATCCCAGGCCAAATTAGGGACACAATAAAGTTTCAATCCAAAGCCATTCTTGAGGAACAACAGGAAATCATTTTTTCTAGGTATCATTTCCAGCAGCATTGTTTGAATATGTGCTTACTCAGGTGAAGAGTACTTTTAATGTAGCACTAGATGGAAAACCAAGCAGGTTGTCCTCTACCAGACAGCACTGTATGGAAAAAGCAGGTGTCTATAGTCAAAACACATACCTTGTGGTAGACTAGCTGGAAAGCCAAAAATAATAATGGACAATGCTGTGCCAAAGCAGTGCCAGAAAATGGATGTATCTCAAATTGTGAACATTGTGCTGCTTTAGAGGATATATTTTACAGGACAGAAATCGGATATTCCCTTAATCTGAGGGCTGATTTTTTTCTTTTCTTTTACCTTCAAGGACTGCAAGAGGCTCTGAGGAACAGAGGAGAATTCCCACTGTTCCCGGGAACCAGACTCTTTTTAAGTAACAGGCACTTGAAAAGAAGCTTTGGGAACTGAAAAAGCCTGGTTTGTGGGTGTTTCTTTGCTACCCATCACACATTGAAGGGTCAGGGTCACACATCAATGCAAGCTATCCCTGTCTATTTCAGTTGCATCTTATTTGGCTTTATTGCCAGTTTTAAGGAGCACCAGCGACCAGGCAGAGTGTGCCCCTTAATCTGTCATTTGTCATGTCCCCAGTTTGCCCTGGCTTTTGCAAATGTGTGAATCCAAGGGTGAAAAAGTCTGGCAGTGGCTTATATCACAGTTCCCACTTTTCTTCTCTTGATACACAGCTTTGTGCACTGCTCCCTTGGTCTGTGGTTCACCCTGATCCTCCTTATCCTGCGAAGCTTAGGTCTTTCTCTCCATACCACCTCTAACTATGTGGTGGGAAGCTCGAGACAGCAAAACCAGGCACTGTTATTAACTCCAATCATTGTTCATTAAAAGAAAAAGGCACACGGAAGTGCACACAAAGGGAGACCTTCATCTCCATCCTCTGCCCATCCCTGGGGGGTTGTTCATCAATCAAACACTGGACCCCTGGCAAGACATCAAGGGTGATAAATTTGAACTTCCACTCAGCAAAGTGAATCTACACCCCTTACATTCCATGTTTCCCAGGAGAGTAAGCTTCTTGCATGTTGTGGCATCAGTCACTGCTGCTGTCCATACGTTCATTCTGCATTATGCAAAGTAATGGCAAGGAGACTCTTGCTCAGCTGAGATAAAGAAGTGCTTTCACATGGCCTGGTTTGATGTGAATCAATCTCTCATTGTGCAGCATCTGCACAATTATTTGCAATGCTGCCAGCCTTTCCTTGTCGTGCAGAACTAGAGAGAGACACAGGTCTTTGCAAATGACCTCTGCCTTTTTCAGTTGTCTTTTTTGAGTTTTGTGTTAGTAGTGCCACCCTTGGCACCAACTGGCAGAACTTGCCCTTCCTGGGGGGAAGAGGGACTGGTGAAGGCTGTTCACCTTCAACAAATGAGCTGTGCTTAAAGGCATGCTCTCCTCAGTGTTGTACGAACGCCCTGCACTTCTCATCCTCCAGGCATGTCCTATTGGCAACTCTGGAGGGCTGGAAACCAGTGCAAATGATGAAGTCTGGTCTGTAAAGGATGAGAGGGAAGAAGGACTATTAGTCCCAGAGCTGGAAAAAATGCTGGCTATCCTGCCAAGGCTGTCAGGATTTGCAAATACTGGTAACCAAGGCCAAGAGATGCATGTGTGAGGCTTTGTTGCACTCAGAGCAAACAAGCAGCATGCAAGAGTCAGGCACCAGGCACTTTTTGGCCACCTGGGTTCTCATGGGGGTGACTATCCATGGTTTCTCTGCTCTCCCCCATGCAGCACTGATGGAAAGCTTAGGTGGCCATGCATCTTGCTAGGCTGTGCAGACATACCTGTGGGTGGTTTGCCACTGCTACCTTTAAGAAGGGTAAGGGAGGCTGTCTGTAAAGATTTGCTTCATCATCAGCAAAGAAGAGGGTGAAACTTATGATAGGTGCATGTGAAATGGCTTTCCTGCAATGGGTAAATCCAGTCAAAGTGACATTTGCTACTGTTTCACCCTTCATCTGCTGGTAGTGTGGGCTGTGCATGGCTCTACACTGCATCATCTCAACAGTGGCTACTTCAGGGGCCCTGAGGGCACCGTGTCTGTGACTGCCCCTGCCCAGCCTCCCTGAGCTCCCTCCACCCTGCCGCAGTGCCTGTAGTCCCAGGAAGAGGTGACAGGCATGGGCATGTTCTTTGGCCAAGAAGGGGTAAGCTGGAGATGTGTGCCTGGGGTGGGTCCAGGCTATTGTATGGCACTGCCTGCAAATGGTGAGAGGCAGAGGGAGAGGAACGGCAACACTGGGAAGGCACACGCTGGTAGCTGGCAAGTGGCATCCCAGCAGGGGCTGGGGACTTTTCCCATGGCTGAGGTGACAGTGAAGGAGAGGAGCAATAAACAAGCAGCGGTGTTGTCCAGGGGTTGTGCATCTTCCCCATGGCTCAGGGCATCCTCGCTTCTGAACCATGTGCCCTGGCGAGCTCTGCGAAGGCTGGCGGGTGTGTGCAGCCATTTCCCTGCTGGGTGGTTGGCGATGAGTGGTCCCACGTGGTTTAGATTTAGTGAGAATCCCCTTTTTGTGTTCGGAAGGCCTTGTTTTCAGTCCCCAAGCGCCTCGCGAAATGAATTGTTGTTTTCTGGCCAGCCTGACTAGGAAACACGATTCATGCAGTTGCTGGGAACTGGCAGAAACATCCTGGTTTTGAGAGTGTAAATTATGAAAATGCATTCTTATTCTCATGGATTTTCCTTGAGAAAAAGCCAGCAGTGGGAGTGTGTTAGAGTGGTAAAATACAATTCATGACAACAATCCCACTGAGAGGAGTACTTTTTTTTTCAGTTTGGTTGCTTCTAATTGTGGTAAGGAGCAAACATATTCCCCTCTAATTTCCATTGGCAAAGTCTCCAGGACTCTACACGTGCCAATGTGTGCGCTGTGGTTGGTTTTGCATTTCCTCCTCTCTTCTTCCCCTCCTCCACCCCCTCCTTCATCTTACTGGTATTATGGCCAATCCCTCTGCAAATACCTCTTTCACAGGCAACATAAGCGTTCTCCTTCTTGTTTTTCTTCCTTCAAAACTCGGCTCTATCTCTTTTGGCCAGCTGCAGCCTTCCTAGAGCATCTTCTACCTGACAAAATAAGATACCTTTGATAGTCAGGCATGACTGTAAAGTTGAAACACATGCTTGGTTCAGATACTGATGAACTTTAATTTATCTCAATTCATTAGCAATTTTTAAACCCACAGTTAGTGGAAGGCAGTCTGTAAAATAATTGGAAGTAAACGCTGAAGGAGAAATACTGGGGGGAGGAAAGAAGGGAAGCTGCTTACAGCAGGAGTCTAAGCCAGTCTTTCATCTTCAGGCCAGTTCGGTTTTGAACCCTGATGGGAAAGGTCATGAATTTTAAAATGTGTCTCGCATTAGACAGCTCTAATCATAAAGCTAACACTATCTGCAGTGCATGTCTGGCCATGTGAGACTCATGGCTGACTGAAGAGGGAGACTGACTTCCAAGAGCAGGATGCTGCTTGGAGCAGGAGAGCGTGGGATAAGCAGAACCGATGCCATATCTGTCAGTGCTGGCATGAAGTACCCGGCTTTCAGGGGGAACCACGCTGTTCCCAGCAGGGTCTCAGCAGGGCTCACTGCAGCAGAAGTACTAGATAGCGCATTCTTTGCCTCTGATAGCTCCACCAGGATTCACAGTTTCTCCTTCCTGTCAGTTGTTTAGGAAGTATAATATTTGACTGCTTTAGCTCACAACCCTCATTCTTGACTTTAACACAATTTCCAAACTATTGTGCTCCAGAGCCTGCAAAAGCTGGAGCACTTGCTGTGGCTACTCTTGGGAGTTGTCTTTTTGCCATTTGCCAGGCTGTGCTTGAAATCGAGGGAGGCTAATGTTTTGGCAACACCTCACAATGACTCTTACAAAGGAGTTGTGGTTGGTGCCTATCTCAGACTTAATTGTTTTCTTAATTGGGTGCTGCTGAGGTTCAGACAGTTATTTATTTGCAGGACGTGAGAAAGCCCTTGGTTCTCTCTCTAACTTCATGTGCATTTTCCAGAATTCTTCCACTGTACATCTATCACATATTGGGCTCTGCTCTTCCTAGCACATATGGAAGCATGGTTTGCTGGTGTTAATCACCACGTGGTGTCTAGACATGCTGAAAACACTTAAGCAACCGTGACATCTGTTTGGTTGGCCTTTGTTGTTGGGAAACTCGACCTTATTTACGAACAGTTTTCAAAACCAGGTTTCAGCCGTGACGTGATAATAAATGTGAAGCATCCTCACACACGGTGACCACATCTTTGTGGCCAACATCCTCCCTGAGGAGAGGTGGGCTCGCTCTGAAGGGTTAGAACTTGGGACATATGGGTTCAATTTTTAGGCCTGGCACATACATCACATCTGACCTTTGCTGAGTTGTATGCTCTCTTTGTGTCTGGAATAAAATGGCAATGGTAAAACCTGGGATCACACTGATTATTTGACTCTTCAGCTTGTGGCAGCTAATTTGATACTTTTAAAAGTCCCCATGATCTAAATGCAGTTGAATGCCCTATTGTATGGAGTTTGTGTGTTGTGGACAAGAGCAGGACCCAAGCTGGAATTTCTCTTAATTCTGCAGCAGCAGCAGCAAACTCCAAATCAGGGGTTGCTTTTGGTGTGCCATATTGCAATTGCTAGGTTTTTGCAGTGCATGATATGAAGCAAAATTTTCAAGAGCATCTGGTTCTTGGCTGCTAAGTGTTTACATTGCTTCTGAAAATGGAATTTAGGGCTCTGATAGAGGATCTTTAGTAGATTTAACTGTTTAGAACTATCTCTAACTGTTTAGAATTATCTCTTCTAGCACCTCTGCCAAAAGTTACTGCCTCATAACAGGGGCGCAGAGCAAGAAGAAAGCACAGTGATGAAGAGTGTCCCACTGTGAACCTGGTGATGACAGTGCCATGCTCTTCCTGTTCACCCAACCCCCAGAAGTGTGGTGTCACTGTCGAGAAAAACTACATATTTGCTCAGGTGTTGTCCCTAAGCTGCTTCTGCTCCATGTTGGGCAAGTAGCAGTGTGAGAGTGCTGATGCTGTGTTTATGGACAGGTGAGCTCTCCCACAGCTCACTGTGAAAGGGCTGGGCGTCAGGAGCCAAGGAATCACCAGAGAGGATTTGGGAAGCCCCAGTTGTGTGCTGGTGTTAACACAAGGAAAAAGTCAGTTTTAGGGAGGCTCTAAGTGGAGCTAACCCTGATGCCCACAAACAAGTCTAAGTTTACCTCTCCATTTCCCTTGTTGAACTGCAAGTGCGTTTCCAAGAAGCTCTTGGCTCTGAAGCAGCTACTGCAGGCATAAGCAGCTCTGCTTGAGTGGCATTCAGCTTGTGATTTCTGTGACTGTATCTTTTACGGCAGTGTCTCCAGAAATACAGAAGTATAACAAATTATTTATTTGCCAAGTCTTTTCTGTTGTGTTTCAGTCTCTCCTCTCCCCCTTCCCCGGCTTATCACTGGTGGAAGCGGGTGTAAAGTCCTTTGAACGAGGACATCAAAGGACAACTGCATCTCTGTTCTTAACCCAGGATTATAAAGAGATTGTGATAAAGGCCAGCAATACATGTCAGTGTTGCCCAGTTATTGTTCTGGGCTTTGTAGTTTTATTAGGAAATAATTTCTCACCCTGTGTGGCTCCTGGTGAGTTTTGTTTTCTGTGCTGCTGGATTTGATCTGCCCAGTGAAAGACCTGCCACAGAACTGAGAATTTTGCCAGCTGTGAGTTAAGAGGGAGACATGATTGAAAAAGTTCATGCTCTGCTTCCTAGCAGCCAATTTACCATCTGTCTCACTCTCCCTCATGCCCCTTTTATAGCAAAAATGCAAACAATTTGTTTGACCTCTGCTGAATCTGTATGACTCTGGGCTTTTAAAGTGTTGCTCTAGCAAATAAAACCCAAACATGACAGCAGCAACAACCTGGAATTCAAAACCAATAAACCTAGGTAGAGGCAAGGCCTCTTCCCAGAGATTGTAAGAAGCTATCAAAGGCTTTCTTCTTCATTAATGCATCCTTCCTTCTCCCTTTGCTCCACCTCTGGGAAAAACTACAGGTAAAGTCAAATCCTGCCTCCCACAGCTCATGGCAGAAAATTTGCCCTTCCTCCAGAGTAAGAGAGAGAGTGAAGCCCTCAAATGTAATGCTCAGAGGCAGGATGCTGTAGACAGGTAAATGCCAGCATTCCCCCCCCCCGCCACTTCCATGTCCTGGCAGCACGGCCCCTCTCGGACCTTGCACCAGCTGTGGTGCTCCTGGGGCACCTCTGTGAGCCAGTCCACCAGAACGAGGTGGTTCTCAGTGGGGCCAGCGAGCTGCATACACAGAGGTCTCTGATGGGGGCTAGAGCTGATGGGAGGAGTTGGGCCAGAGAGGAGTGAGATCTCTCTCTTGGTGGTGGTAAATCCCTAGCCTGGCTCAGCTGCATGTAGAAACACAGACGAGTGTTGTGTTACAACATTATTGCACGAGTGCGATTGCCAGCACCAGTAATGGTTTCTTTGTCCCTAAGAGGCTTCTTCTCAAAAGCGTTCCTGATGCCGGTATAAATTCGCATGGCTTCAACCAAAATGTCATTTTTCTAGTAGACTATGAAATGTTCTTGAAAACTGGTCTGTGTTTTAGGGTTTTGTCTTGGTCACACTGACCCCAATGGAAGTCCAAGCTGCTAAGTGACTCACCATCCTTCATCCTCAAATCGGTACTTGTGCCCTCAATTCATGTTATTAAGCAACTGTTAGGAAAAAAAAATCACGCTTCAGTTTTCATGCTTCAAACAAAACCTATGAAGTCCCCATTTCAGGCTGCTAAAGCAGCCTTTGTTTTGCTAGCAAATCTCTGTAGAAAGAGATGAGAACTGGTAAGAAAATCACCTCAGTGCTCATGTGTTTTGCTGAGTTTGGAGGAGGGAAGTGTGACATTCTTGCACAAAGCATTTTCTATGTCAGTGTATCTTAAGCAGATTGGAATAAGAAAAGAAAGCCTTTTCTTGAGTTCACTGAAACTACAAAGATGTTATATCATTTGGGATCATCCTGGACAAATAATGGGGTGGTGAGGGCCTGAGGGAGGAAGGGGCAAGAAAGGAGTTTAGTGTGGAAAATGAAGGTCACATTTGAAGATGGACTTAACCTGATAAGAAGTCTGAAACATGAGCTGAGATGCAAATCTCCTCAGGAAAATTTTGAATTCTCCTTCTAGGGATGTGGGAGTGACTTCATACCTGCTTTGAGAAATTGGAAAAACCCTTTCTGAAAAACACCTAAAGGGGGCTTTCCATTGTCAAAGAAGTAGCTTGATCATTGCAAGATTATATTCTTTCCCACAATGTACTTTGACTTAATAATTTTCAGATGAAATATTATCAGTAAAGAATAATTAGGGAAAAAATGAAATAGAATAAAATCACTTCAAGAAGTGCTAGAAGCAGGGAAGAAAACACATTTTTTGCTATGGCAGTAGCAGAATTAAGGCAGCTGTGTTGCAGAAGAGCTGCCTGAAATGTGGGAGATGTAAGCAGGAAGTTCTTTCACCCTGAGTGGGTGAGGGTGCAATAGTAGGCTTATACTTGAAGACACAGGGAGTGGGGATGAAGCAACCCAAAATCTCAAAGAGATCATGGGGCATTGACTTTGAAATGGCAGGGAAGATCATGGCAACCAGAGACTCCTGAGATCAGCAGAGGGACAGTGGAGTTGCCTGGCATTGTTATCACTGCCCTGAACAGATGCTTGAACAAGGAAGTGTACACAGGGAAGCTGATGATGTCAGAAGCAGTTCCAGATGAATGGCCCTGTGCTGCAATAAACCCAGGCCCTTACCTTTTTCACAGATAGGACAGCATGGATGGGGAGGAAGGAGCTAAGACCCCATGAGGCATCAGTGGGGAGAGACTGAGGCATCTCTGTGAAGCCGCTCAGAGGCAGAGCACCGTGTGCTTTGTAGGGCAAAGGAGGGGGCATGAGCAGAGCAATGGACTGGACAAGCTGTCCAGTTCATGTGCATTTTTACCTTTTTTTGATCCTATGTTCTCTACTGGGAGCACAATGCAAAACCAGACTCAGTGGTTCACACCAGGCAGTATGAACTCTGGACGGGTCCCAGTATCCTGCCCCACTTCTTGCTGTGCCAGGGACAAGGCCCATCCAGATACAGAAATTTTCAGGATCAGTCTGAGTATTATTTTAACGAAGGAGTTTTGTTTCTCTTTCTGAGCTTACACAGCAACTTTTGTAGTTTCTGGCAATGAAGATTTTGGGAAGCACCTGGAAGGATGGGGACCTGGTGTTACCAGGCAGCTAGGCTTGCTTGAACCAACCAGGGTTGCAGGGGGGCTGTGTGGGCCAGAGAACAGCACCGACCAGGCAGTCCAGCACACACAATTCCATCCATCCCCTGGCCTCCAGTGCGATGTCTGTGAGGATGGAGAGTGATTGGGTTAGTTTTGACCAGGCTCCAGGCAGATCCCTGGGGGCCCAGGGTGTTAGAGTCTCTGTGTAAATGTTAAGGCAATCCAAAGAGACAATATCCAATCCAAAGAGAAATATCACTATTCTCATCTTACAAATGGAGCTGGCACTCAGTGCTGAGATGACTTCCCCACGGTGGGGAAGAGGCTGTACAGCCTCAGAAGTCCCAGGTGACCTCAGTACCACTTACAACCTACATCCCTCCCTATTTTTTGCATTCATATATACAGTACAAACTATATGCATTGAGAGGTCATATAAGCAATTTACCAAGAGGTTTCTTGGAGGTTTCACCCTAACCTGGTAGACCCTGAACAGCTGTCCCATGAATTTCCACTCTTTACTTTAACCAGGAACAACAAACACGTGGCTTGTATACTCTCCACCATCTGGGATGGAAGTGAGAAGCAGTTCAAGAGGGGACCTTATTTCATACAGAGAGCTGCTTTTTTTCCTCCCCTTCTTTTTTTGCTTAGTTACTTCATAAAATTTAGTTCCAGTTACCACTTAGCTCTCAGTGGCATTTCCATATCACAGAGCTGTTTCTTCATTCTAGGTTTTCAACAACTGAAATATATCATGGGATTTTGTTGTAATGCAGGAAATTGCCTTCACATTAACAATCTGCCACTTCTGTAAACAAGAAATTCACTGATGTGACATGTCAGCACTCAACAGGAGGAGTCCTGGCTACCTTAGCAAACTGATGCATTCCTCAGTGGAAAACTGGTGTTAGGCATGCCTAAGTAATGACACAATTACTTTCATTTATTTTTAGAGCAAGGGCTAGGTGTCTGCTCAGGATAGCTGGAGGCAGAGGACATGAAGGAGAATCCCTCCAAGCCCGGTCTTTAAACGCACTTTGCTACCAAAGTTTTCCGAGGTCATGGGGTTACATGTCGGGATTTTTTTTCCCTTCCCTTTAACAGCATATTAATAGCAGTATGTGCATTGTAGATGATATTCTCTCTTTTTTAGCTAAACCCACTTGCCTCTCACATAGGCCGCTTGTTCTCTCCTGCTAGCACGTCTGCTTTGACTATGTAATGACAGCTGCGTGGTATATGGACTGCGGCAATGGGCTGGCAGCCACTTCATTGTCAGCTCCCCTTTGTTCTCCCAGAAAAGAGAAGGCACAATAGGGAAGGCTTCATCCACATGTCAGACATATGAGGGACAAAGGGATGATGGGAACTGACTGAACTACATGATCCGAGTCATGCCGAGAAGCGCGCTCTTTCAGCTCACTTCAGCGGCGGCGTGGTGGCCGGCCATCGAGCCGCTTGTAGTTAGCCAGCAAGCAATTAAGCTACAGCAAAGCCTCTGTGCTACCTAAGATCTTGTGAAAGGCCGTTTCACATGGCAGGGTTTAGGGGACGTATTAATCCTTTGCACCTGAGCCCTATCTTGGGTTGATGGTGGATGTTTAGCACAGGAGCAAGGCAGGGTTTGTCAGAGAGCTGGGACCTTTCCTCAGGGCAGCTCGGTCCTCTCAGGAGAAAGCAGCAGCTCTCTGGCACGTGGAAGTTCTTAATCAGGTCTAAACCAGAGAAGCAGCAGACATCAAAGTGAAATCCAGGTTGAGAGCAGTCACTTTGAGATTAACTGGAAATGTTAATCAGCTAAAATTTCTGAGAGAAAATGTGGTTGGCACCTGTGGAGCAGACGGGATGCCAGTAAAGAAAGCAGTGACAAGGTGTCTGTTTCCTAAGGGAAAACCAGAGGGAGGAAGTAATTTATAGCCTGTGGCACAGGTTAGTGGGAAGAGAAAAATTATAACCTTATAAAACTCAGTATATCTATTGAGTCTGCTCTTGTTAATATTTGGTAGACCTATAAGCCCCATCACAGGGTCCTCGTTTGAAAATGTTACACTTCATCGGGTGCACATTATATCCTGAGAGCCTTCACCTGCCACAGACAAATATTGGTTTTCTTTAGGGAAACTCCTTCAGACCCGCTCCTAGGCCCAGTTTAACACAGGGTTTTCACAGGATGTCTCTGTCTAAAAGAAGAAGCTAAGGTGGCCAGAGACAAGGAGGAAAGACAGAAGAGGATGGTAAATGTGTCCAGGCCAGATTTTTCAGCAGCGTTATTTTTACTGCTCTGTCTCTGCAAACTCTCAGGAAAGATGGATAGTAAACCTATGGAGAACATAACAAAAAATATTTAGCATATTGATTTTCATCAGAATGTGCCTGTTTGTCAGCTGAAATGTTTTGGATGAAAGAGACAAGAGAGTGCTTTGGGTTTTTTAAGGAAGAACAGTGTGGTTATAATTTTTAAATTGGTATCACTGTCGTTTTGCAGTCGGATGTGAGTTGTGTAACAACTACTACTGTAACCCTTCCCAATGAGGCAAATGTACGTTCTTGTCTGAACCAAACAGAATTCAGAATGTCCCATCACAGAGCATGTTTTGACAATGTGAAAAATCTCACAGGATGTGTTTCTGGATGTTTTCCACCAAAGTGAAACTCTAAAGTGTTTTTTTTTTTTTTGTTTGCTATCTTTTAAAATCTTGCAATGACTTAAAAAAAAAAAAAGTAGTTATTTGGAATTTCTCTGGGTTTTGATTTATGTTATCATGTATCTCCTAATGTTGTCAAATAAAAGCATTTAGTACCTGTACTGAATAAGAGAAATTCTATGTAGTTATATTTCAAATCTATCTGATGAATTTCCAGTGGTTACAAGATGAGTGAGTTTTTCTGTGTATTGTTGTCCCAGTGTTTTGAAAGATGATTGAAGTTCATGCAGAGTTTCACTGAATTGAAGGTAAAAGATTTTAGTTTCCTGGAGTTCACAGTTTCCAAGTTTCAAGCAAGATCCCAAGCATTATGTAGAAGCTCCTGACACTGTGGCCTCCTACAAGTAAACAACTTACAAGATGGAAAGCTTCACTTGTTTGTTAGATCAAGAATCTTTGCTCTTAATTGTGTATGTCCAGCTACCAAAAGACAAGGAAAGTCCTCTCATAAAGTGGGTTTTATTATGTATATAGTGGTAAATGCCGAAGATGCTGCAGTAGGGAGTAAACCCTATATGCCTATCATAGACATGTTATGTTTTCCGATCCTTAACATTCGGTTCTCTCTACCCCTTTCACTGGCACATAATTGGGTACTTCAATTTTTGGAAATAAAATTCTCCATGAGCTCTGCTGTTAGGTATAATGCAGCCAAAGAAAAGGGCATAAATATAATAATAATCACACTACCAAACCATTTCAGGGGGGTAATATGAAACAAAAATTCAATATGCAGAAAGTGCATTACTGGAGATATTGCTTTCTTATGGAAATGTATTTTTTAAAATAAAATTACATTTCTGATGCCATTTTTAGTGGTTTAATGCTAATGGCCTTACTCTCCTCTGGCATGAGATTTCCTGTAGTTGCTACCAAAACCCTATGAGATGAGATGTACATGAGGTGCCAAAAAGGGGCTCAACCATCTTGAAATTGGTATTTGCATCTGTGGTTCCAAAGTATTTGCTGCTCTGTAAAGAAAATAAGGTGTTCCTAAAAAGTGCTGTTGCAAATAGCTGAAAAGGTGCCACAGTCTAAAAGATGCTATGAAAGGTAAAGGAATCAGAAAAATAGTTTAGTAGTTAAATCCTAGTGAAAAAATTGAACGTACCTAGATATGGAAGATGGCCCAGCAGGGGGGGAATGGCATGTGGAGGAGCACTGTGTTTCTTCCCCTAATCTCCAGCCACCTCTGAGACTGTAAGTCCATCCCTTGGTCTGTGAACGGCCCCTACACAGTTGTTGTTTGTGCATAGATGCAGCATCCCCCCGGCCAGCACAATGTCATACCTGTGGGAGAGAGAGGACTGCTCCATGCCTCAATGTGATCTTAGCAGCTGATCTGAAAAACCACCTTCAGTTTAAACAAAACCTGTTTTCAG
Organism: Vireo altiloquus; assembly: GCA_013396875.1. Lineage (NCBI taxonomy): Eukaryota > Metazoa > Chordata > Aves > Passeriformes > Vireonidae > Vireo > Vireo altiloquus. The sequence continues at coordinate 13,165 of VZRF01011858.1, forward strand.
TATTTTTTTCTTTTAAACTAACAGTGACAAGCATCCCACACACTGACAGGCATCCGCTTCTGCCTACCCAAATCTGCAAAGAATTGTAGTGAATTAGGGAATTTGTTGCCTGCCTGATTGCTTTTTCACACTTAAGCTATACATAGCAGTGTTAGCTTGGGGTCCTTTAAGGCTCCTTCATATCACTCAAATGCTTTTCTATTCCAAAATTCACAAGGGTGATAATGTGACAGAGTTTGGTCTCTGCTGTTTTACAGCAAAATTTAAGGTACATTCACAAATGTGTTTCTGTTGAATCCTAATCCAAACAGGGGAGAACAATAGCCCCTGAGCTTGGATCTCAATCCACTGGGCAC